>PVKP010005519.1:0-88961 GCA_004027715.1 Plecturocebus donacophilus | reverse complement strand
AATAATAGTGGGAGACTTTAACATTACACCGTCAATATTAGACAGATCAACGAGATAGAAAATTAACAAGGATATCCAGGACTTGAACTCAGACCTGGAACAACTAGACTTAACAAATATTTACAGAACTCTCCTCCCCAAATCCACAAAACATACATTTTTCTCAGTATCGCATTATACCTATTTTAAAAGTGACCACGTAATTGGAAATAAGTCACTCCTCAGCAATTGCATAGCATTTCACAGGTTTAAATAAAATATTGGTTGTCTGCTTATTTGTTATTTTCATCCCCTATTCCTTCCTGTCTCCGTTGTTAAGCACAATTATTGGCATAAAAGAGGTTTTTAATATCCATTTTTAGACTGCATTCTAGCCTGGGCAATAAAACAAGAATCCCAATCTCTCTCCCTCTTTCTCGTCCTCTTTCTTCTCTCTTTCATTCTTTTTTTTTCTTTCTTTTGCTGTTTCTTTTATTCTTTCTCTTCTCTCTTTTTCTTAAAAAAACAAAAACAAAAACAAAAAAAACCACAGTAGATTAAATGAATCAATGTGATAGCATTACTTTTAAAATAAAGATAATGGTTATGGTAACTTAAACCAGAGGTTTAAAAAAGCTTATTAAAATACGTAAGAAAATGAATTATTGTCCCCAAATAATGGTCAAGATGCTCTGCCTAAATGTCTTACTAACTTCATGGCTGAAGATAGGATAATTCGAGAAAGAAAAAAAGTAAGAAAGTAATGAAAACATCCACCATATTCATATATTTTAACCTAGTTATGCTTCTCTGGTGAATGCTTTCTTTCTTTCTTTCTTTTTTGGCAGTGTCTTGCTCTGTTGCTCAGGCTGGAGTGCAGTGGCACAATCTTGGCTCACTACAGCCTCTACTTCCCAGGTTCAAGTGATCCCCCCACCTCAGCCCCCAAATAGCTGGGACCACAGGTGCACACCATCATGCCTGGCTAATTTCTGTATTTTTTGTAGAGGTAAAGTTTTGCCGTGTTGCCCAGGCTGGTGCCAAATGCCTGGCCTCAAGTGATCCACCCGCTAATGCCTCCCAAAGTGCTGGGATTATAGGTGTGAGCCACCTTGCCTGGTGCTGAGAATTCATTTTAAAGAAAAATTTTTGAGGATAGGAAAACCAAATATATAAGAAAATTTAACATAATAGGGAAAGGGTTAACTAAATTACAGTGTTTCTATGTAATGGAACATTATTCAGTCATTAAAATAATCATTTAGAAGGCTTTCAGGCCACAGATTTATAAAGGGTTATTAAATGAAGTCATCAGAAATTTACCTACAGAATTATTCTACTTCTGGAAGAATAAGTTTTTATGATCAGGACCTGGAAGTAAACAAAGAGAAAAAAAAAAAGAATTGTGTTTGGGTGAGAGTAATTAGAATAAAAAAATAGACTTTATTTTTTAAGCAGTTTCAGGTTCACAGCAAAATTGAGAGGAAAGTGCAGAGTTTCCATTAACCATCTGCCCTCATACATGAGGCGGTTGCATAGCTTCCCCCATTATCAACATCCTTCATCAAAGTTGTATTTTTGTTAAAATTAATGAACCTACACTGACACATCATTATCACCCAAAGTCCATAGTTTACATGAGGATTCACTCTTGGTGTTGTACATTCTCTGGGTCTGGACAAACACATAGTGACATGTATCCACCATTATAATATCATACTAAGTAGTTTCATTGTACTAAAAATCATCTATATACATCCCTCCCTCCCTGCTAGTTCCTGACAACCACTAATCTTTTTACTGTCTTTATAGTTTTGCCTTTTGCAGAAGAATGTGATATAGCTGGAATGGCTGGATGTGGTGGTTCATACCTACAACCCCAGCACTCTCAGGGGTCAAGGTGGGAGGATCACTTAAGGCCAGATCACTCGAGACCAGCCTGGCCAACATGGCAAACCCTGTCTCTACTAAAAATACCAAATTTAGCGGGGCACAGGGGCACAACAGTGCTTCTGACCTGCGCAGACCACTCCCCTGTCTGGTTTTTCGTTGCCCTCAGCCTTACCCTTTCCTTCCCAAAACACAGCAGAGCAGTCAGCTCACCTCATCTTCCATGTCCTCTACCCATGAATTTCTGTTACCCCTACTCCCTCATCCCTACGACCCTCAACAGAAGTAATTCCAAGTCAGTGAATAAAACAACTGGACTTTGTCATATAGAGGGTAATTTCCCAAGGCACAGGATGCTGTATTAAACTCTTTCAAAAGAGTAAATGAGTTACCTTTTATATGACCAAATTGCTTTCTAAAAGGATTAATCCAACTTAAACTGCAAATTTAAAAGCCTCTGAATAAAGCCTAAGAGAGAAGTTCATGACGTGGCCAATTGACACATATAATTCAAGGGCAGGAAGTAACAAGATATGAATTATAAAATGCTGGGAATTCTCCCGAAGTTGATACCAAACATGCTCAGTAAGCTTGATATTGTCTGTACAAACGAAAGGGCACAGAAGGGAGCAATAATACAACACAGGGTGTGAGCCAGGAAAAAATCTTATTTATAGAAGAGTAGGGCTGGAGGGGACCGAGAGCATTCAGGGCCACCCTAGTCTCACAGCAGAGCAAATTCAGGGAAGGCAGGGGCCCACCCAAGATCAAATCTGAACCTCTGCCACCTAGTCCAGCCCTTTTTACCCTTTTAGAAGGCATTCTGAAGTGGTTTAAAAAATATTAATTTCCTTTTTGCAAAGGTAAAATATTCACGATTTAAAAATAAAAACAATATAAAAATTTGTATATTGAAAAACCTCTCTACTGTCTCTCTCTCTTTCTCTCTCTCTCTCTCTCTCTCTCTCTCTCTCTCTCTTTTTTAAATAGAGATGGAGTCTTGCTCTTTTGCCCAGGCTGGAGTGCAGTGGCATGATCTCGGCTCATTGCAACCTCTGCCGCCCAGGTTCAAGGGTCCTCGTGCCTCCGCCTTCCAATTAGCTGGGACTACAGGCACATGTCATCATGCCCGGCTAATTTTTTGTGTGTTTTTAGTACAGATGAGGGTTTTACCATGTTGGCCAGGCTGGTCTCGAACTCTTGATCTCAGGTGATCCGCCCGCCTCGGCCTCTCAAAGTGCTGAGATTACAGGCATGAGCCACTGCGCCCGGCCCTGCCTCTCTTACTAATTTCTTCTGTACCCTTCTAGTGTTTCTTTCTGAAAATACAATCAAATATAAAAATGTGGGAAGGGGGTGAGGGATAAAGGACTACAAATTGAGTTCAGTGTATAATGGTCAGGTGATGGGTGCACCAAAATCTCCCAAATCACCACTAAAGAACTTGCTCATGTAACCAAATACCATCTGTTCCCCAGAAACCTATGGAAATAAAAAATTTTTTTAGAAAAGAAAGAAAAAATAAAAATGTTAAAATGCATTCTTATTTCCACCATTTCTTACATAAACAGTATATCAAGGAGATCCTTCCACATCAATGTGTAGAAAGTGTCCCTGTTCTGTTTTAAGGTAGTGGGTTGTAAGGCTGAATCATAGTATGTTTAACTAATCTCTATTTATGGACCTTGGGGTTATTTCTAATCTTTTGCTGTTACAACCTGAGCTGTCATAACTAACTTTGTACATTTGTCATCTCATAAGAATGTGTATCCGTGGCTTCCCAGAAATGGATTTGCGAGGTCAAAAAGTAATTGCATGTGTACTTTTGATGGATATTACCTAAATACCTTCCCAAAGACCTGTACCATTTTGCATTTCCATGAACAAAGTAGAACTGTACCTGTCTCTACACAGCTAGAGTTAGCCCTTGCTGGAGATCTGTCTTCTCAGGTTATAGTCTGCTTGGACTAAAATTAAATTCTGTTTCATCTCTTGAGTACATACAGGGGTTGGGGGGCATTAGTCCTGAGACATGCTGGGTAACATGGAAAACCAGCATCAACTGAAGAACTTGGCATGGCTAGTGCTCAATGTATAGTCCAGAGTATCAGTGTCTTTCACCTCAGATCAGCTCTTTCTTGCACTTCTCTTTGAGAGGCTGTTGCTTAGAATAGCCTCGAATAGGCAGAGGTTGCAGTGAGCCAAGATCCTGCAGCTGCACTCCAGCCTGGGCGACAGAGCAAGACTCCATCTTAAGAAAAGAAAAAGCCTCAAAATTTGGGCACTCAGGTGGTCAATTCTAATTTCATCCTCAAAGTGATCTTGTGGGATGTGAGGGGGCAGTTATGACTTCCACCTGACAGATGAGGAAGCTGAGGCACAGAGGGAAGAGACAGCACTGTTTTTTTTTGTTTGTTTTTTTGTTTTGAGAGCGAGAGTCTTGCTCTGTTGCCAGGCGCCAGGCTGGAGTGCAGTGGTGCGAGCTCAGCTCACTGCAACCTCTGCCTCCCGGGTTCAAGCAATGCTCCTGCCTCAGCCTCCCAAGTAGCTGGGACTACAGGCGTGTGCCACCATGCCCAGCTAATTTTTGTATTTTTTAGTAGAGACGAGGTTTCACCATGTTGACCAGGATGGTCTCAATCTCTTGACCTCATGATCTGCCTGCCTCGGCCTCCCAAAGTGCTGGGATTACAGGCGTGAGCCACGGCGCCTGGCGAGATAGCACTTTCTTACTGCCCTCTTCCTCTTCTGAGATGAGCCCCAGTTGTAAGATTGGGGTCTGAATGAACTGGAGAGCATTTTGAGAGGGCAACACATTGAGGTGGGGTTGCCTCCTGTTGGGGAGGTGCCGGTCATTCCAAGGGAGTAGAGAGCAGCACGTTGAAGGCTGCTCCAGCCTGCAGGCTTTAGACAGAAGAAGGAAACAATCTTTAGTTCAGCTTTGATCCCTGGTTTGTTTGTGTTGTTGATGTTCCTTTGGGCCAGGGACTGGACCTCATTTGTCTTAGTACCTGGAACCTCTAGGATTATCAGGGCCAGGGCAGGAGTAAAACCAGCCGATCCCAGCCTCCAGTTTTCCCCTTCTCTTCCTGGCCCTGGCTCTATCCTGCATCTCAAAAAGCCCTGTGTGCTGGCCTCAGCCACCCCTCAGGCCTGGGAGTTTATGCACAGGAAGCAAGGTCCACTCTCCAGACCCAGAGAAGATGCTTGTCCGGGCCCTGGAATCAGGATCAGGACTGTTTGGGAATTCCGGGGTCCCAGGTACCTGGAAGATGGTCCAGAAGGAGGTTTGGACTCCAGATGGGCACATCCCTTAGGGCCCATAGATTTCCTCAAAGAAGAACCCTCTAAAACGTAGGGCCTAGGTGTAAGGGTGATGCTATGGGAAAGAATCTAGTCAAACCATCAATCCAAAGGCACTAGGCAGAGCTGGAAAATCCAGGTGTGAAAAAACTGGATACAAGTCAGAGAAATCTGTTCACAATAAGAAGGTTTGGGCTGGGCGCGGTGGCTCACGCCTATAATCCCAGTACTTTGGGAGGCCGAGGTGGATGGATCACGAGGTCAAGAGATCGAGACCACCCTGGTCAATATGGTGAAACCCCATCTCTATTAAAAATACAAAAAATTAGCTGGGCATGGTGGCGCATGCCTGTAGTCCCAGCTACTTGGGAGGCTGAGGCAGGAGCATTGCTTGAACCCGGGAGGTGGAGGTTGCAGTGAGCCGAGATCGCGCAAGTGCACTCCAGCCTGGGTAACAAGAGTGAAACTCCCTCTCAAAAAAAAAAAAAAAAAAAGAAGGTTTAAACTGGGAGAAAGAAGGCAGAGGTTATAGGAGCCACATAAGTAGGAAAATATAAGTATGATACATATTATGGGATGGGATGGCCCAGGGATGAGCAGGGATGGAGCGGTCATGGAGTTGGGGTACCTTGTCAAGTAGGTGTGCGTGGAACTGGCTGTAAGTGGGAGCTACTCTTTTCCAGAGAGCAAGTCTAGTCTTCTGTCCTCTACCTAGAAGGTAGAGATACCTGTAGACTCAGTTACAGAAGTCCTTACCAGCCTGGTTGTCAGGCCATTTTACTCCACCCAGATTCAGGGGGCCCTGCCTGAAAGGATATCTGGTTAGGTCTGTTGAAACAGAACCTTAGCACAAAGGCCCTACTGCAATATGAGTCATGCCAAATCCATATCCACTGAGGGGTTCCTTACAAATATAACTAAGTACAAATACCCCCAAGAAAGTCATCCCATGGTGAGTCTTCCTTTGACTATCAGTCCCTTCCTCTTGAGAACTTACTCAGTTTCTCCTCTTCTATCAGGTATCCTAAAAGATCCCCATTGTTATTTCCACTTCAGAGGGTCAGAGCCCCCACCAGAAAACCAATGCCCAATTAATGAGCTGCAGTAGTA
The DNA here is from genome assembly GCA_004027715.1 of Plecturocebus donacophilus. Taxonomy (NCBI): domain Eukaryota; kingdom Metazoa; phylum Chordata; class Mammalia; order Primates; family Pitheciidae; genus Plecturocebus; species Plecturocebus donacophilus. Next base: position 82,679 of record PVKP010005519.1, on the reverse strand, counting down.
CCAGGTTTCACTGTGTTTGGTCAAATCTGCATAAGCTCTATTTTGCTTTCTCACAGAATCACAGACTCCTCAAGTTTTAGGGAATTATTCGTTTTTCCTTTTTGTAGAGATGGAGTCTCACCATGTTGCCCAGTTTAGACCCAATCTCCCGGCCCCATGCAATCCTCTTGACTTGGCCTCTCAAAGTGTTGGGACTACAGGTGTGAGCGACTGTGCCCTGCCTTATTGAGGGAGTTTAAAGCCTGGTGCTTGAATGCTCTCAGTAACCAAGGTAACTTACAAGGTATCCAAGTTGACCTTTGAGCCACTCTGACTTCCAAAGGGTCTTGTTTAGGTTCAGCTGAAATCTGTCTTTTCCAATTTTCCAATCGTTGGTCTTCATTTCACCCCTTGGGGTACACACAGAATATCTCCAGGGCCTTTCCCAGCTGACCCAGACTGTGGCCCAGTTTACTACCATAACTCATCTGAGTCACCTCTGTGGATCAGACACTTCCTGTGTTTTCAGCCATCCTCCATATGATATGGTTTCAGGAACTCTTCCCTACACCCACATGCTGAGTGCCCTGAATGTGGGTGTCGGGAAGAGTTTCTGAAACCATATCATATAGAGAATGGCTGAAAACAGGAATAATGCCTCAGAGGGACCTCCAAGTGAAGATGCCACATAGGCTGTTGGATAAATAATCTGACATTCAGAGGGAGGATTAAGATAATGGGTTTAGATTTGAGAATCATTAGCTCATGTTGGGGGTGGCTGAAGGTAGTTAAGGTCATCTATGGAAACTGAAGATAAAGAGAGGAGGGAACCTGGAGGAAGATGGATTGTTCAAGGGTAGGTGAAGGAAGATGGAGGAACACACAAGAGAAGTGGAGAAGGAGCAGTTGGAAAGTCAGGGGAATGATCAAGAGGGTGTTACCATAGAAACTCAGGGAGGAGAGTGTTCAAAATAGGGACAGCGATGATGTCTAATGTAGCAGAGGCCCAGGCACTGGGCAGCTTCTCAGGAGAAATGAGAATGAGAACTAGAGAACAGAGCGCTGAGGAGAGAATAGGCGTGGAGAGTGGAGGCAGGGAGTAAAGACTACTTTTTGAGATGCTAGCTGGCAAGGGAGAGTCAAAGGGGTGTCATTTTTGTTTAGGGTGGGAGAGACCCAAGCTTGTTTCAATGCTAATGGAACGGGCCAGGAGGAGGACAACGTGGAAGATCGGTGGAGAGTGGGCAGAAAGCCATGGCTGGCATGGTCTTGAGGAAGAGCATTGGGGGCACAAAAAGACAGTGGAGGGGATTATTCTTAAATAATCTTCGGAGCAGGCAGATCATTCACAGAGGGGAAGGAAAGGCAATGTGGATGGGCTTCAGAGCAGACATCTATGAATGAATGTCGGGGTGGAGTGCAGGGCAAGATGCCCAGTTTTGCCTTGACATAGTAGATGAGGTCATCTGTTGTGAGTAAAGGGAGCAGTGGTAGAGTAAGGGTCTGAGAGTAAATACCACATTTTGGAATAGATTTCCCCTGCTCCTCACTAAATGATATGTCTCCTGCCTGACCCTGAGTAGCACCATGGCTCCTGCTGCCCCCTACCCCATCCATGGCATTGGATCCAACCATTGGCCTGAATGGGACCTCAGTTTATTATCTTCAGCCTCGTGGGATAGATTGCTAATTAATACCCTTGTTGTCCAAACTCTTCTCTTGGATAAGACAAAGCCTGGGGGTGTGGCAGGGATTCTTCCAAGTGCTTTAGAAGTATTACATCATTTATTCCTCAAGCAACCATACAAGGTAGGCACTAGTGTTATCTCTACAAGGAAACTGAGGCACAGAGAGGGTAAGCAACTTGCTCAAGGTCATTTAGCTGGAGTAGCAGAGCAAGGGTTCAAATCTCAGGCGCGGGTTCCAGAGACCATGTTCTCAACTTTCTTTCTTCCTTTCTTTCTTTTTTTTTTGACAGAGTCTCACTCTGTTGCCCAAGCTGGAGTGCAGTGGCATAATCTCGGCTCACTGTAACCTCTGCCTCCCAGGTTCAAGCGATTCTCCTGCCTCAGCCTCCCGAGTAGCTGGGAGTAAAGGTGTGTGCCACCACACCCGGCTAATTTTTTGTATTTTTAGTAGAGACAGGGTGTCACTGTGTTAGCCAGGATGGTCTCAATCTCCTGACCTTGTGATCCTCCCGCTTCGGCTTCCTGAAGTGCTGGGATTATAGGTGTGAGCCGCTGCGCCTGGCCCAACTTAACTTTCTTTAGTAAGAGAAAGTGAAGGTAACATGTAGAACAAAGGAGAGAAGGAAGGGGACGAGATAGTGATGGTTCTAACAGTGTTTCAGTTCCTGGTTCTTCTCCTTGAGGTCCCTGGAGATTTCCTTGTTCCTGCTTTCTTGAGGCTTAATTCTTCAGTTATTCCCTTGATGCTGTGAGATAACCCAGTGTCATTCTAGTAAAACCTGAAATTGGAGAGATTCAGCTGGAGCTTCTGAATCATTCCTGGGACACGCAGCCTTCAGTAGCCCCTGATATTTGGGGACCTCTAATGGGCAGGGTATGGCTTAGCCAGAGGGGAATGTGTAGCACCCCTGCTGCCGTGCTCGTGGGAGAGGATGGGGCTGTTGAGGTTACTGAGCTGGACCAGATATGGGGGTATCAGTTGCACTGGTCTCCACTGTTCTGGCCTTGCCTTTCCTGGATTCCCCCACACTCCATCCTCTTGAGGTGATCACTGGTTCACCAGCAGACTGTCTGAGATGGGACACTGTATCAGTTCCTTCTGGGTTTCCCTTCCTTCCTTACCCAGGCTGGGACCCACTGGCAATTTCAATTACGTTCTCATCAATGACTCCCACCTTGCTCTCCTGATGCACCTGCCAGGCCACCTTCCAGTCTTGAATCAGCCCTATCACTTATTTTCTCTAGTTGAAGTCAGCTAGAGAAAATTCCACAGCCAGGTTTGTGGGTCAAGATGGCCAGGGGGAGACCTATGTTAATTTTAGCTAAATAATTATAAGTTTGATTGGCTCACAGTGCACTGAAGTTTATACACCAAACTAAACTATATTATTGGTGCAGTTAATTAGAAATCAAGTGGCAACAGGAGGCCAAAGGTAAAGACCATCCGAGAGCACAGTAACAACAGGGAGCACCGCGGGGTGTTTGCAGAGCAGGGGATACTGCTGGTCCCATGAATACCTTCTCAACATGGAGTCTGCACGAGGGCCTTGTAAAGAGGGCTTATGCAAAGATCTCTGAGAAGGGAGGCGACCTCTAGTCACAAGATCTGGGAAGGGCTTTGCAGATGGGAGCTGGCAAGGAGGAGAAAAGCCTTGCAGGGCAGAGATCACAAAACACCTCGGGCTCTGCCTAGGTTCTCGGAATATGGAGTGATTTTAATTGCTCTATGTCCTGAATGCTTGGGAGATAAAAGCCCCTGGATGCATTGGGAGTGGTCAGACCGGGTGGCTCCTCACCCACTATACTTCTGATGCAGCCACACCCTGATAACAATCGGTGGTAAACTCAGAGTATGTTTAGCATGTCTTAGAAGGATCTCAAGTGCTGTGGGATGCTCAGAGCACTAGTTTAGCATGTCTTAGAAGGATCTCAAGTGCTCTCCACCTGGCTACCTTACCTACGCCTTTACCCTCCCTTTCCATGCCCATAAGATCAATGAGATTGTGCACATAATAAAAGTGTTTGGAGCCCAGAGCTTGCGGCCAACACAGTTGCCACGCTTGCGTTGGTTCCCTGGACCCATGCTGTAACTTCTGCTCTTGTGTCTCTGTCTTTGTTTCCTTTTCTCAATCCCTCATCATGGCCGGGACTAAGGGCACCATGTGCAGGGTTGGGCTGGTTTGCAGCACAGGTTGATTGGTTCCAGAACAAATTTATGATTTCCAACCTCAGCTGTGTTCTCAATGCTGCTAAAAAAGTCTTTTCATTCAGTCAGTACTTTTCAGATACCCTCTGTCAGTTGCTCTGAGCTCTCGCCATGCTCCGTGAGTCCCTCCCCTCGCCTCGGCACCTCTCATTGTCTGTAACTTCTATCTTCACAGCTGGAGGCAGGGATGAGATGCATGTTGACTGAGTAGTTGGTGAAGTGGTACATGCTGTGCCCAGAGTACGAAAAGAAAGGAAATTGGAGGGTCCTCACATCACACATGGAATCTGTGCCACTTGTTTCAGTTCAGAGATACGCAAAGTCACTGAAAAGAAGCAAGTTGGATCCCAGGCCTGGATGATGGCTTTAACCTATCTAAAAAGAACGTGCTCATTTACAAGTGCCTTGGGCAGCCTGGAAGCCCAGGAAAAAGATAATTCCAGAGGTCAACCATTCCAGCTATTGAACAATTGCAGTTGATCACACATACACTCATGGAGTTCCAGGGGGACCCCAATGAGAAGGGCCTTGTGATAAACCTGAGCTTCATAATGCTGCAGCTGCAGCAATTCAGGGAACACTGAAATCTCTCCATGGCTCTTAGGAGCCTCTCAAAAACGTTTGACACAATCTTCAGGATTAGAGACCTGACAGCCAGGAGGTAAGTCTGGCAGCCCTGAGGCATTTGCTTTTAACAAGCTCCCATGATGATGTCAATTCCCCATTTTATATCTCTAGCACTCTTACTTGAAGTTCAGACTGTTTACACTGTTTATGGAACATCTGCTCTTGAGTGTTGAAGTGACAACTCAAACTTAAGATGACCAAAATTTAACTCCTTCCTCTGCCCCGAAACCTGTTCTATCTGCGGTCATCTCCATTCAGTTCATGTTTATGGTGCAGTTAAAATTGCTCATCAGCATATAATGAAACAACTTTGTCAACCAGAAACTGTTATTTTAGTTTCTTTTTCTTCCACAAACTTACTCTATGTTAGTTCTTTGTTAGTAGTGAACTTTGAACTCTTCCTGGGCATCTCCAGACCTAGACTTTCATCAAAAGGTTGGTCTCATCTGATTAGGGCCTGAAGCCTGCAGGGGAAGGAAGATCAAGGGGAATTCTAGAAACCTGGGTTCCATTCAGGCAGGAAAGCAGATTGATGATCAACGGTCTGGGTTCACGCCCTAGCTCCACCACTTACTGCTTGCCAGACTAGGAAAGTTATTTGCTTTCCAGAAGATTCATATCCTTATCAGCAAAATGGTGGTTTTAATAGGATCAAGCTAGGGGAGAGGGCTGTTGATTAAATGAGAATACGTGTAGTCACTGATGCATAGTAAAAGCCCAGTTAACTACTAGTAGTAATGACTTAGGATATTCTGAGCTAAAAATGAAGTAAAAAATTAAACTGATTTGGGAGCCTAAACAAATTATCCTGAAATGCATAAAGAGAACCATGTAAAATACTCATTGAAAAGTTGTCAGCTTCCCATAGATATTGATGGTTCTCTTCATAATTCTTCCTGAATTAATCCTTTAATTTGGCATGTATTTATTGAGCATTTACTATATATTAGGCACTGCTCTAAATGCTGAAGGAAAATCAGTGAGCAAAACAGGTGAAAATCCCTGCATTTCTGAAGCTAATCTTCTATTGGGGGTCAGAATTGAACAAAATAAATTATATTCCAGGTTGGAGGAGAGGAGATGATTCATTCGGAGTTTTTAAGTTGAGCTATCAGGGACCATAACATCATCTTCTGAGCCCGGGGAAGATACCAAAAAAAAAAAAAAAAAAAAATTAAAATACAGTCCCAGCCCTCCAGAAATGCCCATTTTGGTTAAGGAAACAAGACAGCATTCACATGCCAATTCTGGTGATAGAATAAACAAGACATTATTATGTACATGGAGACAAGCGATGTTCTAGAAGCTCAGAGAAGCTGGGGAGCAGGGAGGAATGCAGCCCAAGGACTTGTTGGCAGGAGTAGTCTGGAAAAAGTCTCATGAAGGGAATGGAACTTAGCCCGGAAATGGTGAAGCAAGTTTTCTTCCATCCTTCTTCCCCTCCCGTTAACTGCTGGGAAGCAGCCTGTGTTGCAATGGGCCAAAATGAAACACTAATCTTGGCCTTTTCCAGGAAGAGGCTGTCATGGGGAGATGCTGTAACAGGCACAGAAAAACAATCACAGTGGCTTCAGCGGATCCCCACATGACCTGGTCAAATTGGCTGGAGAGGAAACAAGTCTTTCAGGTCAAGCTTAGGCTTTGGACTCAGTAGGAACCAACCCGTGGAGACTCAGTTACACTTTCTACTTCCAAATCTCTGTAGCATGAAAATCCAAGGAGGCCACAGATGGCCCTGAGTTAACGACCAGGAGCTGCCAATAGGAGGATCTTCCTGCATCTCTTAAGGCTTTGAGTTTGTACCTGTACTCTAGAGATATGGCCAAGCCCCACTTGTGTTCTGTGTTAGGGGAGCCCCAAAGAGCACAGACACAAACCTTGTGGGTGGTAGCCAGGTGCAAAGCAGGGCTTGAGAAGTGTGAGTTCCTAGTACCCATTTTAGATTAGACTGCATAGGGGAGAAGGCAGGCAGGAAGTGTGAATCAGGAAATAGATTTGTTCTTTGTGCCTAAATGAGTATAAAATCTCCAAGGAGTCAAGTACATTAAATTCACCCCAGCTTGATGCGGTAGGCACTGAGCTGTTCTAACAAAGTAGATGTTTGAATAATTGGGGCCTTACTGAGTCACTAGAGTAAACTGGGCATGAAAAGGGGCAGAATTATTGATCTCCTTTTCCTCATTCTCCATGTAGAATTCCTACTAGAGTCTTACCTTTATTTTCTCATGGCTATTTGGCCTTCAACTTGAAATAGTATCTAGTATGACTCATGGGTGGGATAAAGATGTCAGCCCTTGTAAAATGCTGTGGTTACTTTGAAAAAAGATTGGAGTTCTCATCCAGGATCCCTTCTTACCAGCTATGTGGCCTTGAGCAAGTTGTTGCCTATCTCTAAGGCTGTTTTCTTAACTGTACAATTGGCTAGTGTAAACTTCATGAGGTTTTTGTAAGGATCAAATTAGATAATGCATGTAGCGTACAGCACCTGGCATATAAAAAGTGCTCAACAATTATTTATTATTACTTTTATTATCTAACCAACTGGAGTTGAGGAAAAGTAATTATTAGGGGACGAATATTGTATAATGAGCTGACACAAGAGTGGGTAGAAACTGTAACTTGCCTACTAATGTGGGCTGGATTCACACTTAGCCAGATGTCTACAGTAATGCTCCCAACCCTAGCAGAGCCCCGATTGCCTTCTGAATGGTCACTGGATTTGTCCTTTCCTATCTTCTCTCCTTCTCCAAATCTGGCCTCATAATGCTGACCTTCATTTCTGCCAGCCCTGGAGTCCTGTGATTTGCCTCGCTCTTATCCAGTTCCTCCCAACACTGCAGCTGTCTTTGTTCTGCTAGGCATTTGGTCCTCCTCCTGCCCCTCAATCCAAGGGTCCATCAGTTTCATGCAAATTAGGATCGTTTTCTCTTCATGACCACTCATCCTAGAGTGCACTGTTCCTTACAGCACAGTCCCTCGTGGCTTCCCTTGGCTAGGGGAGGGAGTTCCCCGACCCCTTGCACTTCTCGGGTGAGGTGATGACCCACCCTGATTCTGCTCACCCTCTGTGGGCTGCACCCACTGTCTAACCAGTCCCCATGAGATGAGCCAGGTACCTCAGTTTGAAATGCAGAAATCACCTGCCTTCTGTGTTGATTTTGCTGGAAGCTGCAGAGTGGAGCTGTTCCTATTCAATCCTCTTGCCAGCCGCCCTGTACAGTATTTTATAATGAGTATTTTTAAACATTTTATTTTTACAGAAACAGGGTCTTGCTCTTCCTGTCAGGCTGGAGTGCAGTGACACAATCATAGCTCATGACACCTCTGACTCATGGGCTCATTACATGACACCTCTGCCTCAGCTTCCCAAGTAGCTAGGACTACAACTGTGTGCCACCATGCTCAGCTAATTTTTAATTTTTTTGTAGAGATCAGATCTCACTCTGTTGCCCAGGCTGGTCTTGAACTCTTGGCCTCAGGCAATCCTCCTGCCTCAGCCTCCCAAAACACTGGGATTATAGGTGTGAGCTACTGAGCCTGGCCATATTTGCATATTTTTAAAGTTTCAAAATATATGTATCAATTTATACACTAGTATCTTGGTGTTTGGAGGTTACTAATTATTTTCTGTTCTTCTTCTTCTTCTTTTTTTTTTTTTAAATATGGAACGCTTTACGGATTTGCGTGTCATCCTTGCACAGGAGCCATGCTAATCTTCTCTGTATTGTTCCAATTTTAGTATATGTGCTGCCTAAGCGAGCACTATTTTCTATTATTCTTTTTGCTTTTGTATATATTTTCTGATTGCTTTACGGTGAACGTGAATTAGTCATGTAATTACAAGCTATTTTAATTTCCATTAAACTACTGGTAACACATTTTAGGCTTTGGGAATTCAAAAAATGAATAGGATAAGGAGAAATAACAGTTATTGATTTTTTTAAAACATTTTAGGTAAGGAACTGAATCCTTTGCATAAGTTGTTTAATTTTTACCATAATTGCATAGGATATTGCATTTCCAGTTTACAGATTAGGGAACTGAGGCTCATAGAAGATTAGAAACTAGCCTAAGATTATGCATTCAGTGGGATTTGAAACCAAATCTGACTCCAAAGAACTTACTGTTATTCATACAGGTTTAACATTTTTTCATGATACCACAGGAGCTTGCAGTATTAGAGGGGGTCAGAACCCACAAACCCAAAGACTTCAGGTCCAGGCAGACCCAGATCAGTGCCCATGAGTGAGACAAACAGAGGGTCATGGAGATGCAGAGACAAAATATCTGGCTGCATAATCAGGGAGGGAGATCTGATGTGAACTTGATGTCAGATTTTAGGAATCAGCAATTGAGGCTAGAGATTTTCCCTAAAGCCAAAGCATGTGTGTGCAGTGGCAAGGAAGAAGGGTAGGGACAGATGGGTTGTCTGGAGTAGACATGGGGAAGCTTTTGACACAGGCAGTACTGGACTAGGTTGCCTAGATGAGGTTTGCTGACTCATATTTCCTGGTTAATCTCTTTGCATTTATTTATTTTATAGCATTACCACTTTTGTGTCATTGATTTTCACTTCTGAGTTTGCCTATTGTTTGAAATCTCTTCATTTCATTTCTGTTAGTATTTGTACTCCACTGAGCACTTCTGAGGGTTTTCACTTCACACTCATCAAAGAGCCAAATGAGGAGGGGAGACACCCGAACTGCAGGGATTAGGCAGCAGGCTTCAGAGGCAGTGACCAAGCAGGATGCCTGGTAGACCCCTCCATCTCTTCTGCTACCTGGAAGCAGAACAAGGCTGGATCTCACCCCTCTACCACCTGCATTTGACTATCTATTTTAAAATATATTTTAAAAACATGTATCTGACAAATAAGTGCATTTCATGATCCTAGACTGGATTCTGGGTTGGAAAAAATTACTGTAAAGCACATTGGCAAAATTTGAATGCAGACTATATATTATATAATAGTTTGTTATCAATGCTACATTTTTCAAATTTGTTAATTATATTGTAGTTATATAAAAGGATCCTTGTTCTTAAAAGACAGATGCTGAAGTATTTGGAGTTAAGGAGCATGATGTCAGCAACCTACTCTTAAATGGTTAGGTAGAAACAATAATGATGTGTGTATAAGTGCAGATAATCTATCTATCTATCTATCTATCTATCTATCTATCTATCTATCTATCTATCTATCTATCTATCCATCTGTCCATCCATCTATTCAACAATCTAGAGAGAAATAAAACAAATGAGACAAAATACTAACAATTGGTAAATCTAGGTAAAATGTATGTAAATGTTCACTGTACTATTCTTGCAGCTTTTATGAAAGTTTGATTTTAAAAAAAAGTTAACAATTTCTCTATAATTCTTCTGCTTCTGGCCAAAATGGAGTGACAGGTTCAGATTTGCCCTCTTGCCTGGAACAACAACAACAGCAACAACAAACACAATAAAGACATATGAAAGAATGGTTTTCAAGACATGGACATCATGTAACAAATGACAGTGATTCCTGGGAGGTGAGGAGAGTTTTACAACTGCTCCAGCTTACAGCCCTTAAGAAGTTCCCAGACCACAGTTCAGGAAGGTGGAACCCAGGTGAAACCTGGAAAACTCTCTGAGGAAACAGAGATAAGAGTCTGGGGAGACCAAAGCAACTAGAGTTTGCAGGATAGAGGATGGAGAGGAAAGAGGTGCACAGAGAGAGCCCAGGAGATCCTCAGGGGTCTCCTCAAGTTCGTTCAGCTAAGTACCAATCAGCACACGTGTGTGAGGAAACCACCTGAGAGGATTAGAAGTGACACTGTTCAGTGCCCCTACAGGGCTGAGAACAGTGCCAGTTCCCACTAGCCAGATTGGAAAGCTCTATGATTCATGGGGCACTCAGTAGTGTGTACAGAAGGGCCTTGCCTCAGAAGTGGGCAATAAATAGCCCTAGATTGAGCACTTCTCAGCACCCTTGAAAAAAATATCATAAAATCAAAACCCGAGGATCCAACTGTTTCCAAGTAGTTTAGCTTACCCCAGAACAAAATTCAAAAATATATATAGGAATCCAAAAACATTTAACACCCAACAAAGTATGTTTACAATGTCTAGCATCTAAGCAAAAATTACCAGGTATGTGAAGTGGAAAAATATGACCCATATGAAAAAGGAGCCTAGGCTTTTCCCTTCACCCAGCTGTAATGAGGCACCCTGACCCTTCCTTGCTGGGGTGATGTGCCCTGTAATGACCTTCTCCTCAATGATTATGTCAGTGAAGGCCATGTGGGGACCTAGAACTCTCACCCTCACCCAACAGTATGAAACACCCTCCCTCACTGGAGTGTCCAAGGAGGCCAAGTGAGGACGGTGGAATTACACAACCACCTGGCAATTGTGAAGCAGCAACCCCCTTTCCCTACTGGCACAGTGCCAGACAGGGCCTGCTAAAACAGGAAATTTAAATAAGATCTAACGTCTTATCATATAATTTCCCCAAAGTCCAGGAATTAATAGAAATCATGTCGAGAATCAGGATCGTCTCAACTTGAATGAGAAAAGACAACAGACGCCAATATTGAGGTGACAGATGTTGACAAAAATTTTAAAGAATTATAAAAATGCTTTGATGAGCAGTTATAAACACGCTTAAAGCAAATTAAAAAATAGAATGTCTTGGCAGGAAAACACAAGATATGAAGAGGAGCAAAATAGGCCAGGTGCAGTGGCTCACCGCATTAATACCAGCACTTGGGAGCCAAGGTAGAAAGATCATTTGAGCCCAGGCATTTGAGACCAGCCAGGGCAACATGACAAATTCCTGTCTCTACAAAATATATTTAAAAAGCTGCTGTGGTGGTGTGTGCCTGTAGTCCCAGGTACTCAGGAGGATAAGGTGGGAGGTTGGCTTGAGCCCAGGAAGCAGAGGTTGCGGTGAGCTGTGATTGCATCATTCAAGAAGCTAATGAACCCCAAACAGAATAAACTGAAAAGAAATCCACACCAAGGCACATCATAGTCAAACTTCTGTAAAACTAAGACAAGACAGAATGAGAGAAATGACACCTTGCACAGAGGGGGAAAACAATTTAAATGACAGAAATTTCTCATCAGAAACCCTGGAGGTCAGAAGGAAGCATCACACATTTTTCAAGTCCTGAATGAAAAGAATTATCAGCCTAGAATTCTATGTTGAGTGAAAATGTCATTCAGGAATAAAGGGGAGATGGCCTAGCTGTATTAAAACATTATAATTTAGCCTAATGTAATTTTCTTTTTTTTTTGTGACAAAATTTTCACTTTCTTTTATTACAATGTCAAAGTATAGAAATACCTAAATATTTATAGGGATGATTAAATTATACCATATTTTTATGTATGGCTGATTGATTCAGTTAGAACTTTACTCACATATTGAACTTCAAAATTTTCACTCCCCTACCAATGCTTTTTAGCCTCCTGTTTTATTTTGCTTCTTAACACTCATCACTGTCCAATACACTATATTTTTCTTGTTTATCATCTGCCTTTCCTGGAATAGAATCTTGATGAAGATAGAGATTCTTGCTTTGTTTTACTTCATTCATTCATATAGCCCCAGTAACTAGAAAAGTATAATGCACATGGAAACAGCTCACTAAATATATGTTGAATGAGTCATTTACATTTTTTAAACTTAATGACATGGGAAAACATCCATAAAATATAAAGTAAAATATGCAGAGTCAGAACATAAAAAATACACACACATTCACATACACACATACATGACAAAATCCTGACTTTGGGATGTTCTGCTGAACTTCAGTTGTTCTTGACTTCCACATGTGGAGATGGAGCATCTTTGTCAAGTTTATGAGTAATGTGACTTTTTTGTTTATGAAATGCCTGGTTATATGTTTCCTTTGTTCAGTTTTGTTTTCATTTCTCTTCTGATTTGTATAAAAATATGGAATGCTTCACGAATTTGCGTGTCATCCTTGCGCAGAGGCCATGCTAATCTCTGTATTGTTCCAATTTTAGTATATGTGTTGCCAAAGCGAGCACACCTAATGTAATTTTCTAGGCAGTTTTAGTCAAGTTTTTCCTGCTCTCTGATGTTCAAGATAGAAAAGCGGTTTTATAAGCAAACTGAATACAAAATAATAGAGGTAGTTTGTAAAACCAGTATATATTATGTGTCTACATTGCACATGTTAAAGCATTCCATTATATTATTCAATTACACTATGTAATCTACTGTTTTTGAACTATTTTGTTCATCATTTGGCTATTTAAAAAAAATTTATAAAGAGATTTATTTCTTCCAGTCCTGGAGGCAGGGAAGTCCAAGGTTGAGGGGTTCATATCTGGTGAGGGCCTTCTTGCTGTGTCATCCCATGGCAGAAGGTGGAAAGGTAAGAGAGCATGTGTGTGTATGTGTGAGTGGGTGGAAAAGAGAGAAAGAAGTAAGAAGATCAAAATCATCCTTTTATCAGGAACCTTGTTTTATCTTGGAGACATAACAGCATTAATTCACTTATGAAGGCAGAAATCCTATGACCTAACCACCTCTTAAAGGTCTTACCTCTCAACATGATTGCATTGTGAATTAAGTTTCCATCACTATTTGGCTCTTAAGTACGTTTTTTTGTTGTTTCCATTACATTATTTTTTTCCTAGAGCTTGCTTTAATTTTATTCATTCAAAACTTATAATTCGCTTTCTTTTCTTATATTTATTTCCTTTTTAGGTCATGAAGCTTTTTGAGACAGAACCAAGCACAATTCTTGGATCTACATAACCATTTGATGTAAGTTGTCTTTGAGCTTTTAATAATTTAATGAACATTCTATGCTATTTATTCTATGGGAAACTCTTGAGTTTTTCATTTGCTTATATTTTCTTTATCAATTTTGTGTCTTTTGGGTAAGTAAAGGACATAAAGTATGGAATACTATAAGACAGTGAATTAAATCTATTCCTCTGATTTAACCATGAAAAAAGTCAATAATAGTAAAACAATCTCCCCTCCTCCAAATAGGACAACTATTTGAACAGCTATTTAATCAAAGACAATATATGAATTGGAGACAAGTACACGAGAAGATGCTCAACATCATTCATTAGGGAAATGCAAACCAAACCACAATGAAATATTACTGGTTACCTATTAGAATGATTAAAACTGAAAATACCAACCATCTCAAGTGCTGACAAGGATATGGAGCAACTAGAACTTTCATACATTTCCAGTGTAAAATGGTATGGCCATTTTGGAAAACAGTTTGGCAGTTTCTTAAAAACTTAAAGACATACCTACCATATGGTTTGGTCATCCCGTGCCTACATATTTACCTAAAAGAAATTAAAGCACATACCCATACAAAGAGTTTATATGAATGCTCATAGACACTTTATTTGTAATGGTAAAAAACTGGAAACAACCCAAATGCCCATCAATGAATGAATGAATAAACATCTATGTGATGGAATACTACTTAGCAACGAAAAAGAATGAAGTATTGACACATATAGCAACCATGGATGAATCTCAAAATGATCAAGGTGAGTAAAGAAGCCAGACATAAAGCAGTACATATTGTAAGCTTCCATTTATAGAAAATTCTATAAAATTTAACATAATTTATAGTGACAGAAATCAGATCAGTGTTTGCCAGGTGTGATGAGCTGAAATTGCAGGTCCCTTCAGGATATGGGATTTAGGGAGGGTGGTCTGTGAATTTCTTTCTCAATCATAGTATGTTCTTTCTCTCTCCTCCTTCCTGTCTTTCTTTCCCTGTGAATCTCACCTTCCCTTTCTTGCTCTCTGGGTCCTTCTCCCTGGTGGGGCCAGGCTCTCTCTCCCGGGTATTCATGGTCCCTTGAGTAGCCTTTCTCTGAGGGCCATCCACGGACCCTCTGCATTAGGAGGGATTCTGTCGACCCTGAAGGTTCTGGGTCCCACTTTAGACCTGAAGAATCAGGATCTTTTTTTCTTTTCTCTTCTCTTTTTTTTCTTTTCTCTTCTCTTCTCTTCTCTTTTCTTTCTTTCTTTCTATTTTCTTTCTTCTTTCTTTTTTTTCTTTCCTTCTTCTTTTCTTTCTTCCTTTCCTTCTTTCTTTTTGTTTTTGGAGATGAAATATTGCTATGTTGCCCAGGCTGGAGTGCAATGGTGTGATCTCGGCTCACTGCAACCTCCACTTCCTGGGCTCAAGTGATCCTCCTACCTCATCCTCTGAGTAGCTGGGACCATGGGCACCCACCACCATGCCTGGCTAATTTTTGTATTTTTAGTTGAGACAGGGTTTCACTATGTTGCCAAGGCTGGTCTCGAACTTCTGAGCTCAGGCAATCCACCTGCCTCAGCCTCTCAAAGTGCTAGGATTACAGGCATGAGCCACTGTGCCCAGCCTCAGAATCTGCATTTCAATAAGTTCTTCTGATGGTTCCTCTGCATCTGGGAGTCGAGAAGTTCTTTCTGTATGGCCTCTGAAATTGCTTTGAATCCCATGTCAGAATCCCAACCCACTCCTCTGCCTTTTCTAGTCATAGCTACTATTTCTTAAGTGCCACATTGGCATAAAGTGCCACATTGGCATAAAGGTGTTCAGTGTTTCACTATCTTTCCTGCAGGTGTTCAGCATATGATTAGTGGTTTCTAGGGTCTGCCATGGGGCTTACTAATTATTTGGAACCAAATATACCAGAAAACGAGTTTGGAATTCTAAAAAATCCCTTAAAAGCCTTTTTAAAAAATCTTGGATGGAGCAGCTGTGAATGGTCTGGGCCTGCCTGTGTAATTATTGCTGAAATTACTGGGGCTGTTGAGTATTTGGAAATCAAATCCCAGAAGTGAATTGGCTGTGCCAGTCAGTCGTAAAAAGATCTGGCCCTGGGAGGTTTGATGGGTAGGGGCAAATGGGGACATGGGAAGAGGGCGGGAGGCTTCAGGACTACATGAACTGAGTGGAAATATTTGGCCTTTGGGGACAGGAGCATGCAATGGCAGCTGTTCCCTGTGACCTGGACATCTGGGACTTGATGAGGGAGAGACGTGGTCTTGGCCTAGCTGACCACCATCAAAACCACTCATCGAAGGCATGGATGCAGTTTGCTAGGAAGATGAGTGCCAGTCGGTCTGGTGGTCACATGGAGGGCTTTACTGATCTCTGACACTCGATATTTCCCCTTACCCTGGTGCCAGGGACTAGGGGAGAGATCACTCTGGGCTTGAGTCAGGGCCAGGGATGCCAGGCACAGCCAAAGAAGATGACTCTGGTACAAACCCTGTGTATGAAGTGGAAAATAAATCAAAGAGAAGGAATCAAACTGGTTCATGTAGGAAGCATGCACATACTCACCCCGTCCATTGTTCCACATCAGGCACCTCCCCTGAGCTAGCTGCCACTCCTGCTGCCATTCTGCCACTCCTTGGGAGGCAGCACAGGGCACTGGTTAGAACCTTCTCTCTCGGTGTTAGGCCTGGGTTCAAGTCCAGGTCTGCTACTTTACTTACTAGCTGTGGGATGCTGATGAGCCCAAGCCCTCTCTTAGCCTGCTTTTTAACCAGTAAAATGAGAATGACTAGAATACCTAGTATATGGAGTTACTGAAGGACTCGAATGTACCAGTACATCTAACATGCTTAGCATAGGGCCTGATCATGATTAGCATTTGATAAGTGCTAGCTGTTATCATTATTAATATCACTAATCATCAAAGCAAGGTTTTCAATTGGATATTTGGGCAAAATTATGAAATTTATCCCTAATCTCTTGATCTACAGATTGGTATGCATCTGTTACTGTTTTTTTAAAAAGTACTCTTGTTTCCTGACTCCTGAAGTGAAAAGTGTTTCTTCTGTGCATTTCTTTCCTTAAAGAAAGAAAATTGAAAGAACTTTTAGAGAACTGACATGTTAGACACAGTCTTGAGCTTCAAAGAGATCACAGCCTGTCGGGGAAGAAAGAGGATGAAAATAAGCAATTTCACTACAGGGGAGGAACATTTCAAAAGAGGAATGTGGGGTGCTAGGAAGGAGGGAGACACATGAACTTAACACATCTGTCACTCCTGAACGACTGGTACTTCCAGCAGCCCCTCCTCCTGCCCTCTCCACCCTTCTCTCTGAAAGCAACACCTAATAAGCCATTAATAAGTCATGAAGAAAAGGCTCTGAGTGTATTTCTTTCAGTTTCTTGAAATTTTCAGGTCTGATTTTAGGAAGTTGCCATAACTTGAAAAATTTTAAACACTGCATGGGCATCTAGCAAAGGCTTGTAAAATAAAATGTGTGCTCATCACATTTAGAGGAGTTATAAAGGCAGCTGTGATACAGGAAAAAGAGTCCTGGTCTTGGAGAGTGGAGCTGTGTGTGTGCCCTGGTTCCATATGCTGTAAGGTGATATCAGGTGTGGCACTAAACTACTATGAGCCCCAGCTTCTTCATCTCTACACTGGGGATGAGGATACCTACCTTCCAAGGTGGTAGAAGGATTACATATGATTGTACTAGATACAAAAATAAAATGATGAACAAACAGATGAAGATTGTTTATCTGGGAGTTTAAAACCCAGAATCTTCCAAACAACAGAATGCTGAAAATAGTAAAGACTAGCTAAGGTTTAAAAGACTAGCATTTAATGAATCCTTACTGTGTCTAAGCATGGTTGACATTTTATCTCATTTAATTTTCATAAATAATCTGTGAGATAGATATGCTCATCATCTGCATATTACAGGTGTGAAAACTGAGGCACAGAAAAGTGAAGTAATTTGTCCCATATTCCCAAACTGCTAGTATCAAAGCCTGATGTTCTGACACTGGATGCTTTGAGCTTAGAGCACATTTATTATTATTATTATTATTTTGCTGGACATTTTGAGCTTAGAGCACATACTCTTTTATGTTATATTCCTGGGCTCATGTGTATTATCTCATTTAAAATGCACAATCCTATGTGTTCTGTATGTCATTACCATTCAGTATATGAGGAGACTAAGGCATAGAAAGAATAACTTTCTCAAGGTCACCAAGTAAGTAAGTTGGAGTCAAGTTCAAACTCAGGCAGCCTGACCCCAGGGCAATGCTCTTAACCATAATGCTAATGGAATTATTCTAACATGATTTAAAAAACAATCGTTCATTTTCAAAATCATGGTATTGGAATGCCTGAAAAAAGGCTTGCTATGGCACAGAGTACACTGCAATGGGGTAACCCCCCAGGCTAGGAATGACCCAGATATGACCACTGGTCATGGCACAAGGCCCTTTCTGAGCAATACAGGCAGGGCAGAGCCTGCCATGACGGAAATCACAGTAACATCATGGAGGTGGCGCTGGTAAAAAAAAAAAAAATTTTTAAAAGCTCTACCCGATGTGCATCGATTACAAGCCGTGGTGGCGAACATCTGTTTTATAGCCCTAAATTGCATTCGTGCAAATATTTATCATCCATCCCCTGCCAAATCCACAAAATGGAAAACAAACCAAAGGGAAACCTCCAGAGGATGTGGAGTCTTGCCAATTGTTGTGCTCTTTGGGCTTAATATATCCAAATCCTAGTAATTCCAGGATTTCCAGTAAACTGGAATATCCGCTACCCTGTCCTGAAAGCCCTCTTCCAGCCGTGGGCCACCCAATTTGGGTTCGCTCAATTTCCCCTTTCACCTGCAGGTGGCAGCATGAGTGCCGACCGCTGTCGGGCGAGGGTGCTCAGGAATGGGAGCCCAGTAGAGTAATTTAGGGGTAGAGGTGAGACTGGGGTTAGACACAGAAATAAGATCACATGAACTCCGACTTCGGATGGAACACGTCATCCAGTAAACCCTCGAGCCGAGCTCAGCTGGAAACTCCACCTGAGCAGGCGTCACGGGCCCTGGAGCCCGGCAGCGCAGGGCCGCCCTGGGCGGGGCGGGGCGGGGCGGGGCGGGGCGGTTTGCCCGCCTGTGCTGAAGCCTCCGCGGGCCCGAGGCAGGCATGGGGCGGTTTCAGGCGTGGGTGTCCGTCCCTTCGCGGCCGTACTGCCAGCGCCAGGGCCGGCCCAAGGCCTTACAGGGCTGCACCTTCGGCCACCGAGGACCCGAGCCCGCCGGCCGCGCGCCCGCGCTCTCCGGCCTGGGAACTGCGAGGCCCGCGCTGCACCTCCAAGGGGGGATACCTGTGGGCCCCACCAAGCTGACTTCTCGCGTACTGCAGGCCCCTGAAGGAGCGGAGAAATCGACCTGGGTCTGCAGCCGAGGGACAGGAGGCCTCTTTAGTCCTGACAGGGTGCGGGTTATTTTGTTCCTTACCTTTCCTGCGCGGGGACCTGTCCTCCGTCTCGTTCCATGCCTTCTCTCCTCCTCTTGAAGGATGATAATCACATTCAAGCCAAAATATTAGACGCTTTTCTGTGGCCTCCCTCAGGAATGCTTGCATTTGTTAAGAAGGGAACTGGATACAACTTCATAGATATAAGGGTGTAATTTCAGACGTGTGCTTTTCTTTCTAGGACTCTTTAAATTTCACTTCATAACTCACAAAATTGGCTCATGCCTTACAAGTCAGACTTCCTGGTAAACCTTCTTTTCTTAGGTGAAGCATACAGCTGTGGCCTTATTAACCTGAACAGCAATTGGGAGCCTCAAAATAGAAAAAGCAAAACTCGGAAACTATTTAATTTTATTTATTTATGTATTTATTTATTGTTAAGATAGAGTCTCACTCCATCACCCAGGCTGGAGTGCATTGGTACAATCTCGGCTCACTGCAATCTCCACCTCCGGGGTTCAAGCGATTCTCCTGCTTTAGTCTCCCGAGTAGCTGGGACTACAGGCACCTGCCACCATGCTTGGCTAGTTTTTTGTTTTTTTGTTTTGTGTTTTTCGTGGAGACAGGGTTTCATCGTGTTGGCCAGGCTGGTCTCGAACTCCTGGCCTCAAGTGATCTGCCCACCTCGGCCTCCCAAAGTGTTGGAATTACAGGCGTGAGCCACCGTGCCTGGCCAGAAACTTCTTTAATCACCGCTGATTCTCCAGGAATAGCAGTTGCTTTTATTCAGTTACAGGCTCGGGAGACACTCATTATTCATTTGGTCTTCAACAGGTAAATATTAATCCCTGGTGTTTATAGCCATGATAATTACCACTTGTGAACAATGTAGCTGGTGTCCATTGTCCTCCACAGGTACTCCAAGACTGAGTCCTTAACGAAATAGATGACACACTCCTCTTAGTTTACCCTCCAGCCCCTTAGCCCCCCACCTCTATGAAAGCAGGTATAATTATTCTCCTGTAAAATTATTTTTCCTCTTACTTTCCTGACCTGAATTCAACTGCCTTTCTGTCTACCCAACCTTCTGGTGAAGATTTCTGCCTCCACCCCTCCCTATCTCATCTAATTCCTACAGACTTCTCCCTAGCTTGACCACCCAGGAATGACTGTCTAGATTATACATTATGAAATTTGATTATAGTTGATTAAACATATTGTTAAATGTTTCCCTGACTTGTTTTCATTCTACTTTCTGAAAGTATAATCTGAACTAGGCTGTAAGCTTTGAGAGAGCAAGAACCATATTCATGAATCCTAGGCTTAATAAGATGTATTAAAAAGAGACAATAGATATTTGATAGATGAGTATGAAGATGAAACTTTATTGATGAGAAACAGGAAATGTCATCTACTCAATCTTTCCATTAACGTTTCCTGAGTTTGAACTTTATGCCAGATCCTGTGCTGTAGAGGAAATTAAACATGAGGAAGACATGGTCCTGCCCTGATTTGTAAGAGATAAAGCATTTACACGGCTCATGAGAAGGTGGTATAAATGCCTCAGAGTGCTGGAAGCAGAGCCCTACCATTCAGAGGAGCAAGAAGAGAGTGCTTGTGGCTGGGGGTCAAGGAAAAGTTCACAGGGAAAGCAGCACCTGAGTAGGGCCTTAGAGTCTAGGAGGTATTTTCAGAAGGCAAAGATACCGTGTCAAAGTTAGGCAGAGGAACAGTAAGAGCAAAATTAGGAGGAGGGGAAATAAGTCATAAAATGTATATGGGAAAACCCAGGAATTCAGTTTGACTGCAGTGATGTAATAAAAGTAATGAGATATTTATCAAGAACCTACTGCATGCTGTATATTATATACTTCATATATATATATATATATATTATCCTCACAATCACACATGAGGTAGATGCTGCTAATACTACCATTTTATGGATGGGGAAGCAGAGGCTCAGATGACTTAAATAATTTACCCAAGGCTAAAGCACTGCAGGTTGGGATTCAACTCTGGAGCCATGCTATTCCCCCCTCCAAGATATATGTGGGAAGAAGAGAGAAGTAAGATTAGGGAAATTGTTTGGCAGATCCTATTAAATCGTACCTTAAATGTCAGAAGTCAATTTGGTTAAGTTATAGGGAGCCACTGAAGATTACTGAACAGTTAAGTCACCTGACTAAAGTCAAACTTTAGGAAGATTGATTGGTAAGATGGATTGGAGCGAACAGAGACAGAGGAGGAGGAGGAAGGACCAAGGAGGAAGTGAGTGCAAGTGGGAGATAAAAACTGTTGACTCCATTCACAGTCTGAATGCAGCAGTGAGAATCCAAAGTAAGAAACTGTCATGGGGGACATGTCAGAAGTAGACTCTTTAGGGCTTGGTAACTTGGTGAAGTGGAGGGTGAAGGAAAGTGTTGGTAGTGACGCCAAGGCATCGAGGTGATTCCTGAGGAGCTGCAGCGCTGTGGTCAGCTGGGAGGAGACAGGCTGAGCTGCTTCTGGATGGCTCCTTTTGGTTGCTTAGTCATGTTGGTGGGAATGCCCTGGACTACATTTTGGTGAACATGTACCACAGACAAGGGAGATGCAGGTCTGGAACACTGGAAAGGGCTAGGAATGAAGTTATCAGATCTGGGAATCCTTCACAGTGAAGCCAAGGGAGAAGGCACCTAGGGAGTGAGAGTAAAGAGAAGAAAAGAAAGAATCTAGATGGAACCTTGGGGAGGGATATTATTCAGGGAGCAGGAGGAAGACAGGTCACAGAAGACGGAACAACCAGTCAGAGAGGAGTGAGACTGCGAGGATATCAGGAAAGCCAATGGAAGAACATTTTAAGGCAGAGGGTAGTCACCAGTGTCAAAGTACTGTAGAAGTCAAGGAGGATGAGGACTGAATTGCTTTAGCATCTAAGGGGTCACTGGATATAACACTAGGGGATGAGATAAATACATTATGGCTCATGTATGTGACAATATTCCACAGACATTAAAAGGTTTGCAAAGAACAGGGATTTGGCAGAGTTGAGGTAGTTTATAACATAATGTTAAGGAAAGAAAGAATGAGGAAAGAAGGAAAGAAAAAAAATAAAAGTGTAGGAGAGAATACAATTATGTCTGTAAAACATCATTTCAGGTTTATTTTGTCTGCATACCTTTGAAACACAAACAGAATATTAACATATACTAGGGAGTTTTCGTTTGTTCTCGTCAGGCTCTTGTGCTTTTATTGAGTGAAGCAAGGTTATGAGCAGAGCTATGGAATTGGAAGGTTATGAGCAGAGCCATGGAGTTGGAATTTGAAAGACTGGATTGCTTGAAATTAGAAAGGGCCTGGAGCTACTTGCATGAAGGATCAGGGAAGACCAGGAAGAGGGTAGGAAGAGGTAAGAGTAAAAGGGTTGCGAAGAAGGCAGAACAGCATGGCCAGGGCAGAGTTTGGGAGTGAGTCAGAGAAGGGAAACATTGGCTGGGTTAGTGAGACCTGGAGGACACAGGTGGATGTAAAGGTCTTTTGTGCTGGTATTTGCCAGACTTAAACAATGTGATTCTTTGTGCTACGTATTTGAAAAACTAAGGCAAAAAGTCTAAATTTATTTTTAATGACTTTTTGAATGTTGAATAGATGATTCACTTTTTAAAAAAGCATTCATAATGGATAATTTCAAAACATACACAAAAGCAGTGAAAATGTTTTAATGTACCCAACTCACTCATCATTTGACTTTAACAATTATTCGTGCACGGCAATCTGTTTCACCTATACCCCCACCTATTTCCCCCACCCCATTACTTTGAAGCAGTCATTCCATCTATAAATATTTCAATAGCTATATCTAAACTAAATGTTCCTTATGTAAACATAGTACTACTATCACACTTTATAAATAACAATAATTTCTTAGTATTACTAATAAATATTCAGGATTTTCAGATTCCTGATTATCTGTCTTATAACTTTTGTACAGTTTATTTAAATTGGTATCCACACAAAGTTCACCTTTTGCAATTGGTTAATCTAGCTTATGAGTACCTTTTTAAGTTATAGATTCCCCTTTCATCTCTTTTATTCTTCCTTGAATTTTTTTTTTTTTTTGAAGAAATTCACAGTCTGAATTTTGTTGATACTTCTATGGTGGTATTTAACATGTTCTTCTATACCTGATATGTCCTGTAAATTAGTAGCTTTATCTCTGGCCAGATTGTGGGTAGTTTTTATTTTCTTCTTTATATCTTTTCATATTTTCTAAGTTTTCCACTCATCATTCCTTAATTTTATATTCAGAATTTATGAAGTAAAACAAAGTTTAAGATGACTTCAGTAGAAAGCTGTTTTGAAAGAATGACTTTAGAAGTTAATTAACAGCAGGATAATTGGTGAAATTCTAATAAAGCCTAGAGTTTAATTAATAGTATTGTCTGAATGTTAATTTCCTACTTTTGATAAATGTCCTATGGTTATTTAACATGTTAAAATTTGGGGAAGCTGGACAAAGGATATACGGGGACTCTTCAGTTTTTTGCAACCTTTTTTAAAAAACTGAAATTTCAAAATAATAAAGTTAGAAAAAAGAAAGAGGAATTTTAGAACAGTGTTAGAGATTGAAACTAGATTATAGAAAGTTAAGAAACAAAGAGGAGAAAGAAAAGGTAACCTGTTGGAAACAGTGACCATTAAAAAAATGGAAGGAAATTAGGAAGCAGCTGAAAGAAGTGGTATGATTGAGATTATTTTTGATTTTTTTTTGTTTTGTTTTTAAGGCTTGGAAAGATTTTAAGGTTTTTGAGCTTGTAGGCAAAATAAGCCAGAGACTTTTGAAGATATAAAAAGTTAATAAAATTATGTATATGCATGTAAAATGCTCTGTAAGAAGTTTTTTTTTTTTAATTTTTTTAATGATATAATTGGTATAATAAGAAATGGGATCCAGAACGGAGATGGGTTTTCTTGGACAAGGAAATTAAAACATCACCTCTTCCTCTGAACATAAGAAACTCCAAAGTAGAGAGAAACAGAGGTGAGGTGGTAGATGCCTGAAGACTTTTCACTTTACTGGCAAATTGAAGTGACAGCCTTGGCTGATGGTAAGAGGCATTGGGATGGAGCTGAAGACTCATGGAGCCTGGAGAATTCCTTGCAAGGGCTGGGAGGGAAGCAACAGGAAGCTAACTCCAGATGGATAACCATGGAAGCAGGAAGAGCCCAGATGGGGTTACGGAGCGGGAACACTTGGCAGGTCCTGTGGTACAGTTATGACACTTTTTCTAGCAACACTTGGCAATCCTAGAGTGAGCAGATGGTGGGTGACCTAGAGTGAGCATTGCCATTGGGGACACTGGCAGGTAAAAGGGTCGTGTCCCAAGGATGTTAGCAAGAGCAGTGCAGAGTAGCTGATGTGGGTCCAGGCTGAGCAGGACAGTGAGGGAGGCCAGGAATGTGCTTGTCCTTGGTCCCATGTGGTTATATCAGCCACCATGCCATTGACCTTCATCTATTGGGTTCTTGGAAATTCTTTGTTTAGCCAAGGAAGATAGTTATTTCAGCATAGGCCAAGCCACAGAATGATAGAATGATAGTTTCCCTGTTTTTATAGATTGTTCCTCCTCTTGCAGCTCTAACTTATCTGGATGAGCCACCGGTGGGACAGTAATGGCTCCAAATAAATGAGTCTCCCTTCTCCTCTGGGGCTTCACCCACAGTCTGACATTCTTGGTACCAATTCCTTTCTCAGGTGGGGAGAATGTGAATTGCTTCTCCTAGAGATAACACCTTTTCTATTCAGCAAGGTGCAATCACAAATCAGTTCTTTGATATTTCAGGTGGATTCTGGAGGCAAACTGGCCAAGGACTTAGAGAAGCTACCCCACACTCACTCCTCCAGTACAAAGGCATCCAATATGTTAGAAATACATGCTTCACTCTGTAACCACTACTTCCAGCCCTTTCAGGAGGGTGGCTTTGAGAAATCAATTCTCATGAGAAAGTGAAGAAGAGGTAACAGAAGGCAGGAATGTGTTTCCAAGAAGACGGTGTATTAGTTTCCTATGGCTGCCATAACAAAGTACCACAAACCGGGTGACTTAGAAGTTTACTAACTTACAGTTTTGGAGGCCAGAAGACTGAGATCAGGGTGTCAACAGGACCGCTTCCTTCTGTTGGCATTGAAGGATCTGTTCCAGGCTTCTCTCCTTGGTTTGTAGATAGATAGCCATTTCTTCCTACTTTCCTTTCCACCATCTTCCCTTTATGCTTGTCCATGCTGGTGTGTCCAAATATCCCCCTTCTAGTAGATTAGAGTCCACCTTATCACCTCATCTTAACCTAAGTAATTACATCTACAATGACCCTATTTCTACATAAAGTTACATTCTGAGGTACTGGGGGTTAGGAATTCAACCTATGAATTTTAGGTGATAGATAATTCAATCCATTACAGATGGATTGGCATAGTCTCTTCTTTCTCTTCCCTGGCCACTTATAGGCTTTCATTACCATCTTTGTGAGATATTGAAATTGCCTTCCTTGAATCCCTGCCTCATGTCTTTCAACTTCCAGTCCACCTTGCATATGCCTGTCAAATTCATCTTTCTAGAATTTCCACTTCTATCATACACCTTGATTACAAACCATCCATGGTTCTCCATTGTCTAAGGAAGTGGTTCCAAAACTTGCCAGTTTATTGGACTCGTGGAAAGTTTAAAGGCATATAGGTTCCTGGGCCCTTCTCTGATATTCTGATTTATAAAGTCTGGAGTAGGGTCTCTGGCATTGAAAACAAACCTCTTGATGACTTTGATCATGGGATCCACTGATATAAAGAAGAAATTCAAATTCTCCACACTCTGGTTGAAGTTTACTCTTCCACTTCATTGTTCTAAAACCCTTTGCCTACCTACCAGCTGCCAACTTGCTGTGATGTTCCTGCTCCAGTGTCATCTTCGTATTGGACACCTTAGGAGGTGCTCCCTCCTCCGCTCCTCCAACCAACTCTTGTCCTGCTCTCCTCCCACCTTTTCTCTGAAGTCTTCCACCACTCTCTCCCACTGTCACCTCCCCCTTCTTCACCTCCTGTATCTTCCTGTCTATGTTACTGCCTAGGCAGAGTGCTCCACCTTCTGAAGGTTCATAGGTCATAGAATCCCAGGGCTGGGAGGGCTCTGGACTTCCTATGTGTCTCAAAGGTCTTCCAAGTTCAGAAGAGGAAACTGAGTCCCCTACATGATATGTTCAGGGCCATACAGTGGTATAGCTGGGAAACGGTTCAGGGTGTGACTCTAAACAAGAGGACTGTATAAGATGCTTAGGCTTCTACATCTCCTCTCTCACTCCACACAGCCAGGCGATTGTCCACTCTGCCAGGAAACTGGGACAATTGTCTTCTCTGCAGAGGCTGACCGAAGAGGCCAGGGAGTTGGGGACTTGGTATGGCAGAGGGCAAAGCAGAAGCACTGTATTTAAAGAGTGATATTAAGTAACAGTTTACAAGCCGAGCAGGCTCCCTCCGTACGGTGCACCATCATCAAGAATACCTAAAACAGGAAACAGAGTCACTTCTATCTGGAGAAACTGACCACTCTAAGAGAAAATACTGACAGAAAGGACTCATCAACAAAATTGCTGGGTCCCCACCTAATCATCCTACAGCAAGGCAAGACCTGACAATCAACAAGCCCTGTTCACATGCGTGAACTGTCAATCAGCCTTTTGGTTTCTCACTTTCACATGTGAGTAAACAGTCATGGATCACCAGAGACCACAACAAACAAACAAAACCCAAAGGGAAGTCCTAAAGTCCAGAGAGAAGCATAAAAAAGAAAAATAGTTTACATACAAAGGACTAAGAGGCTGAATAACATAGGCCTTTTCGATAGTTACTTGAGGAATTAAAAGACCGTGGAACAATACCTTCGATATACTGCGGAGATTTTTCTTACACAGACAAACCATCCATAAAGTCTGAGAGTAGACAAATTCAGACACGCAAAAATGCTTGTCTCCTGTGCATTCACTCTCAGAAAGATACTGGAGAATGCGAGGCTCAAAAATGATTAAACCAGGAAAGAGGAAGATTGGGATCCAGGAAATATGGGATTCGACACAGGAGAGGACATTCAGAATAATGATGGGGAAGGGAAGTTCCAGAACAGCTGTGCAGCAGGCCTCAAGAAGAAGCAATCCAGGTTGTAGTAGGAGAGGTACAGGGCTCCATGGGGAATGAAAATAAAATAACAGATGGATCTTCAGATACATTTTAATATGTGGAAAATTGTTTCAAGAGGCTGTTAGAGAATATGGGAAGTAATCTTAGAAACAAAGAAGCTAAACATAAAAATACAAGAGGACAGAGGACTGCACTGAAGCATGTAGTCATGAAAAAAAAAAAGAGCTGAGGGGTTCCTGATGTGTTTGACTGTACTGAGAGGAGTTGTATGTGAGAATCTGGTAATGAAATTGAGATGAAGAAAGGTAGGCAATTATTAAGTCCTGGAAAAACAGTAAGTTGTACAAGAAAGGAAATGTAATCATTGTACACTATGAGACTCAGCTGCAAATAATAATCTATATTAAAAATAATGTTGTCACCGCCGAGACCAAGATGGCCTCAAGACTCGGCACCCTTCTTAAGAATGCCTGGGCCAAGGAGCCAGTCCTGGTCGTGTCCTTCTTCATTGGGAACCTCGCTGTAATTCTGCCCCGAGTCAGCCCCTATTTCAAGTACGCTGTCATGATCAACGAAGCCATGCCTTACAACTACACAGTGCCTGTCTCCCATGATGGTAACATGCCCAACATACCCAGCCACCCCCAGAACCCCCAGGGGCCCAGCCTGGGGAGTGGCTGAAGAACCTGTGAGCACCTCCACTGACCCAGGCGGGCCCTCCCCCAGCTCCCAATAAAAATGTGAACCCCTCCAAAAAAAATACTGTAAAGAATAAAATAAATTTAAACAAAAATGGAAATATAACTATATTGGGAAGATTAGTGCAGGAAAATTGTGTGTGTGTGTTTCAGTTATATTGTTTCTCAGCCATAAGCTCACTTTTCTACACTCTGTGATGCTGGGGCTGGAACTCTGCAAACCATGTTTCCTCCTTGCTGGCTGTCCCCATGTTAGACTCATGTCGTATGGAAATTAGAGGGATGCTGCAGAGCTGGAGGAGAAAAGGACTTACATCTTCCTGTCTGCTTACTTCGCTCTCAGTGTTCATTCATTCGTTTATTCAACAAATATTTATTTAGACTATCGTCTGGCCCGGCACTATTCTAGGTGTTTACCTTCCAGTAGGGAAAGAGAAATAATAAACAATATACATAAATAAATAAATAGGTATATGGCATTATGTGGAAAAAAAGAACAAAGAGGATTAAGGGACTTGGGAGTGCATGGGTGAGGTGTATTATAATTTTATTTTATTTTAATTTTTCGAAATGGAGTCTCACTCTGTTGACTAGGCTGGAGTACGGTGGCACAATCTTGGCTCACTTCAATCTCTGCCTCCTGGGCTCAAGTGATCCTCCCACCTCAGCCTCCCGAGTAGCTGGGACCACGGGTGCCTGCCACCTGCCAGGGTAATTTTTGTATTTTTAGTAGAGGCAGAGTTTTGCTATGTTGGCCAGGCTGGTCTCAAACTCCTGACCTCAGGTGATCCACCCACCTGGGCCTCCCAAAGTTCTGGTATTATAAGCATGAGGCACCATGCCTGGCCTATAATTTTATTTTTATTTATTTATTTTTTTGCGACAGAGTCTCGCTCTGTCACCCAGGCTGGAGGGCAGTGGCACGATCTCGGCTCACTGCAACCTCCGCCTCCGGGGTTCAAGCAATTCTCCTGGCTCAGCCTCCTGAGTAGCTAGGACTACAGGCTCCCACCAGCATGCCTGGCTGATTTTTGTATTTTTCATTAGAGTTGAGGTTTTACCATATTTACCAGGCTGGTCTTGAACTCCTGACTTCAGGCAATCTGCCCGCCTTAGCTCCCGAAAGTGCTGGGATTACAGACATGAGCCACTGTACCCAGCCTATTTTTAATTGTAATTAATTACTATTATTATTTTGAGACAAAGTCTCGCTCTGTCACCTAGGCTGGAGTGCAGTGAAGTGATCATAGCTTACTGAAGACAGCCTCCTGGACTCAAGTGATCTTGCATCTGTCTCCCAAGTAGCTAGGACTACAAGTGTGCACCCCCATTCCTGGCTAATTGTTTATTTTCTTTTGTTGCAGAGATCCAGTCTCACTATGTTGCCTACGTTGATCCTGAATCCCTGGCTTCAAGCAATCCTCCCACCTTAGCCTCCCAAAGTATTAGAAGTACAGACGTGACCTACTGTGCTGAGCCTTATTATTTTTATTGACACAAAATAGATGTACATGTTTTCAGTGTACATGCAATAATTTATCACATTCCTAAAACTTGTAAAGAGCAAATCAATGTAGTTGGGATATCTATCACCTTAAATATCTGTCTTTTCTTTATGCTTTTCTTTCTGATCTCTTTGGGTAGTATGGACATTTTAACAATGTTTCTGCTAGAAACAATTATTCTCTTATAGCTATTTTAAAATAGACCATAGATTATTGTGAACTATAGCCACTCTACTGATTTATCAAACACTTGGTCTTATTTCTTCTATCAAACTGCATATTTTTACCCATCAATCAACCTCTTTTTATCTCTCTTACCCCCTAGCTTTCCTGGCCTCTGGTAACAACCAACCTATTCTCTGTCTTCATTAGATCCACTTTTTTATTTCCCACATATGAGTGAGAACATATGATGCTTGTCTTTCTGTGCCTGGCTTATTTAAGAAGAACAGGCTTTTGGCTTTGTGGTTTCATGGTTTGCCCATCACATTAATTTTCTGTACTGAATGACACTGTTTTGGTTGTGACAGAAATCCAACTCAAGTTTGTTTGTAAAAGAAATAGAAACAGGATGCCTGCTCAGATTGCGTAAGTTTGAATACCAACTCTACATGGTCTTTGGCATATTACTTAACCTCTAAAAGCCTCTATTTCCTCATCTGGAAAATGGTACCCATGTTCTCTGGAGATTATTATGGGAGTAGAATAAGATAAGAAATGGGCCTAGCACATGTTAGTCACTTGATACATGGTGCTAGTGTCAGCAGTAATTGAGTAGTAGCTGGTCACCCTAGGAGTGGAGGAAGTTGTGTTGTTAGCATGTTATTCCTAGAGGAAGTTGGACGACAGGGTGTGAAGCAGGCCTTTTCTTTCTCATATGTGCACACCCCTGTGAACTCCACCATGACCTGCTGTAAGAATTGCTGGTGTGGACAGCCATCCTGCTAATACCCTCCTCTATCATGAGGCTCCCAGGGAGCACAAGAGGCCATGGCTGACTATTTCTTGACTAATGGTCAGGCCACTGCAGCCAGAGTCCAGGGGAACCTCAAGCTCCATCAGCAATGAAGGGAGATTTTGCCACGGGTTGTCCGGGCAGCCAAGAGCTCTGCAATTTGAGAGAGTGGTTTCAGATCTGCTGAGACCCAAAAAGTCATGTAAGACACCTCTGAGAGTTTAGGTCTGTTCATTCTACTGAGAGTACAATTGCACATTGTATTTATGTCCTATGCCCATCTTTTTGTCTTTTGTTTTTTCAAATCAAGTCCATTTTGAGGGGGATATTTAACATCTAGTTAAAACAGGTTATGAAAAGAAAAGCCAAAGTCCAGTAAAAAACCTCTTTGGAAATGACCTTAATCTCTAGTTTGTAGATCTTCACTGCTCTTACTAAATGTTCAGACATTTCGTTTTTTTGTTTGCTTTTTTAGTGATTAGTATGCACACATCAATTAGGGAATATTCCTAAAATCCAGAAAAAGGAAGAAAGCAGATTAGGCAGAGGGAGAACGTGGCTGTGATGTCACAAAGCCCTCAGTGGATCCCATAGAGAGTGATCTTGAACTCCCGACCTCAGGTGATCCACCTGCCTTGGCCTCCAAAGTGCTTGGATTACAGGCGTGAGCCACCGCGCCCGGCCAGAGAGTGATGAAGCTAGGCTTGACTTTCAGAGTTGTGCAGAGCTGGGGTTAAGAAGGCCTAGCCTCTTGTTTATAGCCATTACTGGATAGTGAATAAAAAGAAAAAAAAAAAAGAAGGCCCAGCCTCAGCAGCTCCCCCACAGCAGCCCCCACACTATCTAACTGGATAGACATTAGATGTTATGTTCTAAGGATCTTAATGAAATAGTTGTTGAAACATACCTGAGATGCAGTAAATTTTGGTCTGCAGAATCAAGTCAAATTGCCTCAGTCAGAATTTGTGATGAACATGTACGAATAGTCAGATCTGGCTTGAGACAGCCTGGTTTGAAAATATGCACAGGTTCAGAAGGGACACGCTGTTTCTCACCAAGTCCTAGGTTAGGCAATGCCAGTGTAAGGTTATTGCTCCTCCTAGGCACCAGGTCTGTAGCCGAGGTAAAGCTGCCACTTGTGTGAATAGTGGAGGCTGGCTTTTGGACTTATGATCCAAGCAGACAAGTTTTTCCTAAGTATGGCTAACTGAGTCACAAATGATCACACCCTGTATAACCCATTTATGTTTTTTTTTCTGACCAAAATAAAACTTTCCATTAAAACTGAACAGCAATGAAACAATTTCTAATCTCTACCTTGTGCACAATCCGTAATTTAGCACAAGATTTAAAGAGATAGAAACATCTCTTAGGTTTTTGTTTTCGTTATTTTCCCACTGATCTGCTTCAATAACTGGAAATCTTTGTTTAATCTGATTCCACGTCTTTCCTTGTGTTTGAGAAAACATTCAGACTGCATCTTCTGTGGCTTCTCCATGTCCCAGTTGCGACTTCAAGAACCCTGATCAGTGCCATCAAAGTTGTAATTTAAAGCTTGTGGGAGGCCCAGGCTTTCTCTGTATTAGACAGTTATCAGTCCTCATTATCAAGCCACTCATCCCCTTTGTTGCTCTGTATAATAGAAAAAGCAGCTTCCTGCTCCTGGTGACTTGGCAAAACACCGAATGAGAGAGAGATTATGGCCTTAGCAGGTGTGCACAGCAGGGTCCTTCCCAAACCCCCTCCCCTCCGGGCCTTCCCTAATCAGAAGGGGTCATTGGTTTCCCTTTTCAAAGGAGCCGGTCTACTTGGCCTTATCCCAGGGTCGAGAGTAGCTCAGTGATTAAATTCAGTGTCAGAATGTAGCAGTTCTTCCTGCTGGAACATTTCCAGACTACCTCCACCACAGCCATTAATTTCTTGAAATTAATTTTTCCTTTTATCTAAGCAGTACATGCATAGCTTTAAAAGCTGATGACAAAAGTCTCCTATGAAAAAACAGCAGTCTGCTGCCTCATCCACTGCTAAACTCCTTAAGTTTTTTTCTTTGCTGTTTATCTCTATTTTTATTCTATATGATATGTGCATATCATTGGTTTGAGGCATCAATTTTAAACTTTATCTTTTGGCTTTCTCATGAACTACAAGAGATATAACTTCCTTTCTGTTCTTCACCCCCATTTCTTGCCCCTCTTTCTGTCAATATAGCAGTACTGTATTGTTGCATTGATTAAATCTAATTTCAGATTTATGTTTTTTATATATTATTTTATTTCATTATATTATGTAGTCATAATATAATATGATATTTAAATAGTCATAATAATATAATGAAACATTGTTCATTGCACAGCAAAGGAGTATATTATAATGCTTTATTTTTATAAACTTTTGGATAGTCCTAGGGTTAATAATTGGCATTTTCTTAAATTACGTGGTTCCTTTGGGTAGTATCTAAACATGATTATTCCCATTGTTAAATAACTTACCAGATAACATTCCTGCCTCCATTTTCTTGCTTCAGACTGACTTGTTGCTCTAGGGAACAGCTGTGCAGCATGACTCTGAACCTTACCTTCCTCAACCTGGAAATCCCTTTTGACTCTTACTTGTGTTTGATCTCATTTCCTGGATCCTAAGTCTTTCTCTTTTTGATTTATTGACCCTCTCATTTTCATGGAGCATATTCTTAAATAACTATTCCTGAGAAAGTGTGCACGGATGAAAAGTTTTCTGAGATTTTTCAAGCCTGTATTTTTCTTTGTCCTTATGCTGGATTGATAATTTGGCTGGGTATAGAATTTTAGACTGAAAATAATTTTTCCTCTTAGAATCTGGAAAGCTTTTTTTTTTTTTTTTTTTAAATTACATTTAAGAAGTGGCCATTCTTATTTTTAGTTATTTGGATGTATTTTTTTTTTTATCTTCAGAAATTTTTATTCCTCCCTTGTGTTCTGAAATATGATCATGATATAAGTTATATTCTTTTTCAGAAACCTGATGAGCCCTTTTACTCTTTTTGCTTGAAGCATTCCTTCTGATTATATGTTTAAAAAATTTCTTCCCTTTCAAGTTTTTGTTTTCTCTTTCTAGAATTCTTATTAATTGATATTGGACTCCCTGAATTGATCCTCTAATTTTCCAGCTCATTTTCTTCCCTGTTGTTTGCCTCTTAGTTATTTTGTTTTGTTTTTGGGGATACTCCCTTGAATTTATCTTCCACCCCTCCTATTGAATTTTTTTTTTTTTTTTTTTTTTTTTTTTTTTTTTTTTTTTTTTTTTTTTTTTTTTTTTTTTTTTTTTTTTTTTTTTTTTTTTTTTTTTTTTTTTACTGTGGCTATCATATTTAATTTCTACCTGCTCTTTTAGGTTTCCTGTTTCTCCTCCTCCTCCTTCTATAGTACCCCCTTGTTGTTATTATCTTTCCAAAGAATACATATAGTTTTTCCCCTAAAGTTGTTTTTCTTCTTGTTCTTTTCTTCAAGTCCCTTTTCTCTGTCTGTTCTGGCTTTGTTTTTCACCTTGGGGGCCTTTTTCAAATGTCCATGGATCCTTAGCCATTCATTAATATTTGAATCTATCACTAAGAAGCTGATGGGGGCTCTATGGGCAGGAGGAGGGCTTGCTTCTGGTGATCTTCTTTGTAGGACTGTGGTTCTTAGTAGGGGCAGCTCCTGGGCAGTTTGGAAAGCTGTGAGGATTTTTAGTTATCACAGTTATTGGGGGGCCTACTAACATTTAATATGTGGGAACCAAGAATGCTAGCTGGATTGCAGGACACTTCCACACAACAAAGATTGTCCTGTGTCTAGGGCTGCCACCTAAAGTACAGGACACTCAGTTAAAATAAAATTTTGGATAAACGACAAATACATTCTTTGTATTAGTATGTCTGAAATATTATACACTTATGGGCCAAATCTGGCAACCCTGTTGTGTCCTACTCTATGTCCCACTGCACAGTTATCTAGATGAAAAGCTCTTTACAATGATTTGATTCTATCAGCTCAGCTTCATATATAAATATGAACACTTTTTTCACATGGATTTAACATATATTGTGATTTTTTAAAATGCAGCTACTATGTAAATTGAGAGGAGACTGGACTTTGTTTTGTTTAGAACTTGACCAAGGGTTGTCACCATTTAGAAAAACATGTCACCGGCACAGCACTGCTCATAATCAAATATGCAGATAATCGTCTGCAATCATCCCATTTACTCTGAGGGGTTCCACTGCACTAACTTAGACCTTATTTCAAGATGGCAAATATAAGAAACATGACAAAATAAAATAAAAATGGTATCCGTAATATTCAGTTGAATATGGCCTTCTTTTAAGGTTGAATCTATTCATTGTAAAAAGATGAAAGCATCTAACTGCTTCATTATGTCTCTCAGGTACACTGCCCATGTGCCTACATAGTGAACCATCTTGGACCATGAACTACTTTCCTTTTTTTTCTCCTTTGTAAGGACATTATAATTAAAAAAAAAAAACTGTAAGCTGACTATTTTAACTATGAATTTAATTTCACATAGTAAAAGAGATATTTCAATATTTTTGCTTTAAAAAGGAGGTTGAAGTTATCTGCAACACGGTCAAATCTCAAAATAATTATGCTGCGTGAAAGAAGCCAGACAAAAAGAGGACATATTGGCTGGGCGTGGTGACTCACACCTATAATGCCAGCTCTTTGGAAGGTTGAGGCAGGTGGATCACTTGAGCTCAGGAGTTCAAGACCAGCCTGGCTACAGGGCAAAACTCCATCTCTTCTAAAAATACAAAAATTAGCCAGGTGTGGTGGTGAGTGCCTGTAATCCCAGCTATTTAGAAGGGTGAGCCAGCAGAATTACTTGAACCCAGGAGGCAGAGGCTGCAGGAGAGCAGAGATTATGCCACTGCACTGCAGCCTGGGTGACAGAGGAAGACTCCATCAAAAAAAATAAAAAGACACATTGTATAATTCCATTTTTATAAAATTATTGAAAATGTAAGCTAACCCTATAGTGACAAAAAGAAGATCAGTGATTGCCTGGCAATGGGGACTGGGACAGAAAATGGCAATGAATGGCACAAGGAAACTTTTGGGGAATGGCAGTGTTTTTTAATCTTGATTTTGGTGATCATTTCATGAGTGCATGCATATGTCAAACATTTCCAAATTGCACATCTTAATCATGAGCACTTTCTTGCATATCAACTATACCTCAATAAAACTTAAAAAAAAAAAACAAAAAAGAAGGTGTTGAGTCTGATGGGATTGAGGCCAGCTGCTACAGTACAATTGTGAAATGACAGGATTTTTGCACTGAGGCACTTCCAAATGTCAGTATCTGTAGGATCTGTAGGGCTTTCTTCCAGTGTAATTCAATTTTCCAGATTAAGATCCTCTAGTCTCTTTCCTGCAGGATATAAACCTGATTGCCAGCATTTTTGGAAATAAGCAGGGGAAGGGTGAGGGGGTCTCACCATTCAGCATGCAGACTTTTACCTTCTTCTCTATTTCAACCATCTTCTCACCCTCCCTTCCCCTCTTCCTGCTGTCCCCAATCCAGTGATTCTCTCATTACTGTTAATATTTACAGATCCCCTTCTCCTAGAACACAGGCTTTAAACATGTTTGAATAGGACTCAATGATAAGAACAAAAGATTTGTTTGCAATGTAAATGAACTCTTGGATGACAGAATCATTTGGTTATTAAGTGAAACCAGGACAGACGCCTTGGGAAGGGGATGGCATTTTAACCCTTTGCGGAGCAATTTCCCCATCAGACAATCCTCTGCTGCCACCGCCAGAGATAACACCAGGTAGGATGTGGCAATCTAGATCTTTTCATACCAGGGCGTCAGCAACTGCAGGGCAGGGGCCTGGATGAGATTCAGGTCACACAGTGTCTAGCTTATTGGTGGAGCTTTAAGGTCTTTACAGAAGAGCTCTGCACTGAGATTACCATGAGGCCTGTGAGTGTCTGGGGTCAGCCTGAAGGCAGCATTCTCTGGGTGCTTCCAGCAGGAATTCCCTGTCCTTCATGAAGGCAGCTGTGCTTCTAACTGGTTGCACTGCAATTATGTAAGCATGCAGGAATAGGCAGCAGGACAGCAGCCACAGGCCTCGCCCTTCCGAGTCACCACTACTTTTTAATCCTTTTTTTTTTGGATACAAGTTTCTTTGAGTTCATCTTTGGAATGGAAATGGTAGCAACTACCACTTGTCACATGCCAGGCACAGCAACAGGCACCTCTCACCTATTATTTCAATGATCTCACAACAACACTACTGTTTTTATCCCCATTTCACAGATGAGGTGACTGAAACTCGAATAGATGCCCAAAGTCACGGAGCTAGGAAGTGTCAGACACGATCACATCCATGTGGACAGATCCCGAAGCTGGACATTTGACCTGAATCCAAATATTGTTTTCTCCAGAACTCCAGCTGAGAGACTTCTAAGTAGAGCTTGGAGATTAAGAAACAAGTCTTTTGGGGTCATTCTTGCTAGGGCTGTGTGAAGACAGCAGGTGCACACAGGTGACGGTGAAGAGGGGAACTACTTGGTTTTTAGCTTGGAAGATAGAGGAGCAATCTTCTCAATAAATCATCATGGCTACCACATTTTGGACTTGCTGCCAGGAGACCCAGGTTCAAGTCCCCACTCTGCTGCTATCTCACAGTGTGACCTGGAGTGGTTATTAATCTCTCACCGGATACTGGGCCCTGGTAGCCTCATCTGTTAAAGGGGATAACTCAACTTGAGTAAGTCCAAAGTTTTCTCAGCTTTAAAATGCAGGGATTCCATGTGTCACCTCTCCCAGGAGTATTTGCATCCATGGAATGAAAGATCTTTGGCTGCTGTCTCAGAGAAGTATTTATGCAGGTAGGGGTCCTTTCCCAATTCACTG
The DNA here is from genome assembly GCA_004027715.1 of Plecturocebus donacophilus. NCBI lineage: Eukaryota > Metazoa > Chordata > Mammalia > Primates > Pitheciidae > Plecturocebus > Plecturocebus donacophilus. The sequence goes on along the minus strand of PVKP010005519.1, from coordinate 45,721 downwards.
GACTCATCCATCTGGAGGAGCTCTCTACCCAAGGGCAGCACCTTCTGCACCAGGCTCTGGCAGCAGAGGGGTTAAACAGCAAGCCTTGCCCTGCTCCGGGCAGAAGGGTTGTAGGACTTAATCACGTTTCAGTCTGGCTGTCAGGCTGTGACTCACGGTTGCACTGTGATTATGTAAGCACGCAGGAATAGGCCGCATGACAGCAGCCACAGGCCTCGCCCTTCCGAGTCACCACTACTTTTTAATCCTTTTTTTTTTGGATACAAGTTTCTTTGAGTTCATCTTTGGAATGGAAGTGGAAGCACGATTGTAGAATAGGCAGAACAGGAATTAGCCATCAATCAGAGATAACCCAGCCCTTTAAGAGAAGCTGGAATTAGAATGCGGAATCCCTGAGCCTTGAGCCGGCCTGGGCAAGCCCCCGTTTATGCTCTCCCTGCCTCCCTCCTTCCCTCCTGCCTGTGTGCTCCACTTCCTCTCCTGAGACTCCCCCGAGGTACATCACTCCCAGCAGGAGCCTCAGGCAGGAAAAAAAGGCCCAGAGAAGGGACTGTCCCTGTGGACGTTCACTGAGTGTGTGTGAGGGTTGGGGGCAGGAATAGGAGTGCCAGGAGTCTGCCACTGGAGCAATGCCTCCCACAGTATTTCTGTAAGTGAAAGCATAGAAATCCGCTTCTCAGATTCCTCCAATCACCATGCACAGGTCAGTCCCTCAGCAGTCATTCCAAGGGAAACCCAGAACTTAGATTTGAGCTTTCTCACCATCTCCAGGGCGGATATCTCCACTGCCAAAGGGTTTGTTCCACCTCTGAGTTTACCCTTCTTCATGCTTCCTCCTGGCGGTGGTGGCGTCCTGTTGAAGCTTACCTTCCTGTCTGCGTTTGCATCCACTCCCTAAAAACTACAAGACAAAACAAGAAAACAAACACTTCCTCCCCTCACTTAATCCACGATTCTTTTTTCTTCCTACTTGCAAATTTCTTGAACTTGTGTGTCTGTCCCTGTTGCCTCCACTTCTTCATCTCCCATTTGTGTCTGATTCAACAGGGCACTGAAGTGTCCTTGTGGTCCCTGGTGACCCTCTCATCGCTCAATCCCAAGGCCTTTTTTTAGTCTTCATCCAATTTAACCTCTTGGCAACATGAGACATGCTGCCAGCTAGCTGCTCCCTCTTTCTAATGCTCTCTCCTCTTGGCTCCAGTGACCTATCTCTTTACCACTCGTCTATTTCTTCAATGCCCTCTTCTTGGTCTCTCTTGACATCTTCTCTTCCCTGGCCCGCATACTACCTATATGGTGTGCATCCTCACGTATTTGTAAGTAAGCAGGTATTTATTTCCTGTCTCCTTCCCAAGAGGATTTAAATAGGTGGCAAAAATATACACTACACTAGGATAATAAAATAGGGAATAAGATGCAAGTGATGGAGAATTAAGAGTAAATTGGCTGGGTGCAGTGGCTCACACCTGTAATCCTAGCACTTTGGGAGGCTGAGGCGGAAGATCAGTTGAGGTCCGGAATTTGAGACCAGCCCGGATGACATTGCAAAACCTTGTCTCTCCTAAAAATACAAAAATTAGCCAGGTGTGGTGGTGCATGCCTGTAGTCCTAGCTACTCAGGAGGCTGAGGCAGGAGAATGGCTTGAACCCGGGAGGTGGAGGTTGCAGTGAGCCGAGACTGTGCTACTGTACTCCAGCCTGGGTGACACAGTGAGACTCCATCTCAAACAAACAAAAAGAGTAAATTGTAGCCATAATAAATGAAGAAGACGAAACATTATTCCATAATATATAAAATCATTATTCCACCCAATAAATCTGATCATGTGACTCTCCTACCAAAAAGATCCCAATGATGCATGATTGTCCAACTCGATATTTAGCCTTTCACTTTCTAATCCCGGTGGGCTTTTCCAGGTCATTTCTTGTTTTTGAGCCTCGCTACAAGCTGATTCCTCTTCTTAAAGTAACCCCCTGTCCACTTTCCACTTCCTGGTGCTGCCTACTTGACAAAGAGCTATTTGGTTTTTAAGATGACTTCAACATCACCACTTCTGTGAAGACTTCCCCTGCAAAATGTATCAGTCCTTTATGGTAGCAAATAACTAAACTTCTATAAACCTCAGTTTCTGCATCTGGGCAACAAGAATAAAAATAGAAACCTAATTCATTGTGAGAATTAAATTAGACACACATGCAAAGTGCTTAACATAGCACCTGGGATATTGCAAGCATTTACTAGATATCAACTACTGTTTTACTGCCTTATAAATGGAGGGAAGTCCATTTTTAGTCCGTAAAATGAAGATATGTTCCCAAGTTAATTAGGATCCAATGACACAGCTAGCCTAGGCTACAGGCTATTCTGTCCCTGCCATATATTCTCTCACAAGTTCTTCTTCCTCAGTCCCTGGCTGTCCCCTTCAGGAAAATCCTTTCTAACTCTAACATTGATCCTCTTAAGTTTAGACACTACTAGCTTATGTAACTTTATCGGCACACATGTGAGCACAGGTGCGATTCTTGACTGACTTCAGCCCTAATCCTGTTGCCTCAGTCTTGCTGAGATCATTGTCTCTGTAACTCATTACTAAAAGTCTGGTCTCAGTCTGAACCAGGATTGCCAAATAGATTCAAAAGGTAAGGAGAAGGCGTCCCATGCCAGCAGCCAGCTGGGTAGAGGGGCTGCCAGCCCCAGCCAAGGTGTTTGCTGGCCCTCAGTGTCAGGAAGTCCTGGGTGACGTTAAGTCTGGCTTGCAGGGGCAATGAACTGTGGTAGCTGGCAGAGGTGGGTTCCCGAAGGCCACCTTCTCAGCAGCTTTCTGCCTGCCCTACCCGGCAGGGCATGGATGTGCCTGCAGGCCTGTGTGTGTCTGTGTGTGCAATTCTCCTCTTTGGTGGATTCGGGGTCCTTGTGTCATTTTTCAAGGTGTCAGTCAAGAAGCATCCTTGGACTGGAGTCAGAGCCTCACATCACAGTTACTCAGCAGCATGTCTTCAACCAATTATGCCAATACTAAGATATGGCTGATGTTATCCAAAGCAAGAAAAGAAGAGAGAAGGCTGAAGAGGCCAAATAGTTCCCATGAAGTCACACAGCTTGTCAGTGGTGCAGACGACAGCCCAGCTCTCCTGACCCTGGGCATGGGTTCTTGCTTCCATGTCTCAAGCCTCTGTCAGGAAAGAGAAACAAACGAAGGCCCTTGGATAATCATACATGGCACCCTACAAATGTAAGCTGCTGTGTTATTACCTCGCACTTGCAGGAGGTGCCTCCTAGAAACATGCTTGGGATGACAGATATGTGGATCTGCCTTAAGGAGGGAAATCTCAGGCCCTGGAAAGCAGGCATTGCACATGAAAATGAAGAGTGGGCTGAGCGAGCACGTGGCAGCCCTGTGTTGGGTCCTAGCTCTGGGATCTCATGCAGGACTCTCTCAGCATCTCCATCTGTAACACAAGAGGTTGGCAGAGATGACGCTGAAGTTCTTCCCCTTAATAAGGGGTTTTCATGTGGTGTCAAAACGTTCCCCTGAGATAAGTATTAAAAACATTATAGGGAGCACATGGCATCTCACCTGTGCGTGAAGCTGACATACACTTCCCACTGTATGTTCACATGCCAGAGAATGTTTCATTTTATCTTATTTAATGTGGCACGTTCTTTTTCATCCTCTGTGGTAATTGAGCAATTGATTGTCTGTGGCATCTTCCCTCTGAAGTACTCCAGGTAGAATACCCATCACTTTCATGGCTGACATTTTATCACCTATGGACCTCGAGGAGAGGACCAAGTGGAGTGGTGTCCACCATGGGGACAGATAAGGACAAACCTGGAGAGAAGTGTGTGAGGTCGCAGCCACTAAAGGCTCCCGGAGTGGCAATCAGAGCGGGCAGCTGGGAGAGGTGGCACAAGCTGGCTGCTTGCAGCTGGGTCTGGTCTGGCCCACACAGTAGAAGAAATTCGAAAGAGTTGCTAAAGTTGGAAATCAGGATACTTCACATTAAAAGTCAGGGTTTTGGCCTTCTGCTGAAAAATGGGAAGATGGGGTGCTTTGGGTCAGCATCTCCTTTTGGCCACCTTTGGCCAGTTGCCTCTGTGCAGAGGGTACATATTGCCCAGTCCAGCCAGAGCTCATTCCACCTGCTCTCTTCAACCCAGTCAATGTCATTTGTGGCACCTTCTCTGAGTACCCAGTCTCATGGGGGTTAAGCTGTGCTCAAGAAACTTAACAGGAATTAAATTTCCCAAATGTGATGCTGCAATCTGATCCAAATTTATCTGCACCACTAATGGACTGCAAAAAGATGTGAGATTTTTGTACACTTTGGTGGATCTTGTTTTCCAGATGAGGCTATGAAAGCAGAGCTTCTATGCTGGGATCATATGTTTCATGCTAGGCACTGACCGTTCTAAGTGTTTTAACTGCTATAGTCACGTCATGCATGAAATAGCTCCATTTCATGCATAGAGAAACTAAAACACAGAAAGGAAAAGCAACTTGCTCTATGTCACACAGCCAGTAAATGGTCAGACTGGGAGTGGAACCCAGGCAGTCAGGCTCCAGGGAACTCCCATGCAAATACCAACCATCTGGCCCCATAAGATCTTGTCTGTGTTCTTATTTGTGAAAGGACTGCAAAGAATCCCTGCCTCATAGGGAGCAAGTGAGAGAATGCACGTGAAAGCACTTGGTAAATTGCAACCTGTGCCGTAAATGTTAGTTGTTACTGGTAATTATTATAACCTGCAGGTCAGGATTCTAGCGGGGGGCCTGTGGCTGAGGCTATCCAGCTTATCTTCTCTCTCCAGCTATGACTCTGGCTGCAAGAATAGGAAAGGGTGTTATTAGCACCGATTCTTGAAATTCCAACATGGAACGAACAAGGAATTAATTACAGACTACACTGCAGGGTGACCGCTGAGGTGGTTTTCAACAGCACAAAGACAAGTTGATTTCAATATCACTTCCTCCACCACAGGGTTAAGCCCACCCACAGTCCCTGCTCCATGCTGGGAGGTCTAGGCTTGCCCACTGCTGGGGAGAACAGGTGGGTTCACACGCCCTCTCCCTGAGCCATTCCCAGGGCATCCATGGACAGGTGTGCATTTTATTGGCGGCACAGATGCTGACCAAGTGAGCAAGTGGGTGCTGGAATCCAGTGCAGGCTCTATTTTCAGGTAGTGTGCCCTGGTATGGGCTACACCTGACAGAGGAAGTAAAGCCTTTCTCTTTGAACAAAGGTACGTCTATGTGCCTCTGGTGTGTGTACTCAACTGGTCTGCCCAAAAGAGGCATCATTTTTAGTTCATGCAAAGGCTTCATCTAGGCTAGTGGAGGCTGTAGTTGTGTACCTGAAAGAGGCAGACAACATAACCGGGTGTGGTGGTGCACGCCTCTAATCCTAGCTACTTGGGATGCTGAGGCAAAAGAATTGCTTGAACCTGGGAGGCGGAGGTTAGACTGAGCTGAGATCGCACCATTGCACTCCAGCCTGGGTGACGGAGTGAGACTCTGTCTCAAAAGGGAGAAAAAAAAAGAGGCAGACAATAGACTTCTTGCTGCTCAGGAGCCCACCCTTACACCTGGCTCCTGATTCCTCTTCGAGGCCCATGCTCTCTCACTTTGCAGGCTCACAGTTCTGTCAAGTCCATATTCCGTCATGACTTTGTGTCATTCATTTTCCCTACTCCCTTACAACCTCCTCTGATCCACGACAAGGTGGCCCAGGGCCAACTCCCAAGATCCAAGACCTGAACCCCATTTGCTGTCCCTTTGGCCTCTGTCCTGGGTTCCTTTCCTGGTAACCTCCCAATAGCCCCCACTTCACTGTCTGCATCCACCATTTCCCCAGCCACAGACCGGAGAACTATCCCAAATCCTGGAGCAAAGCTGCAGGTTCCTGGCTGTAGATAACCTGCCTGACCAGAATCCCAAGTGCCCCTCTGATATATTGCCTGCCGCTGCACTCCACCCACCTGTGAGTCTAACCAGCCTGGTTCCCCACCGTTCACTGATTGCTTCCACCAGAGCTGGGGATTGTGCCTGTGACTGTGACATCAGCCTGTCCTGCCTGGCTGAGTGTCTGGGATCAGGTCGGGCCAGCAGGTCACTTTCCTTAAGACTCATCACACCCTAAGGGTGAAGTTGGGCTTGCTTCAGACCTTCCTGTCTTGTGACTGGACTGTCTTGTGATTAAATAAACTGTTGTGCTCTGACAAGTCCAGAGGGATGACACAGTGGAATGTGGTTCATTACCTGGGTCTGCCCCAATACTCCCAGAACACAGAAGGTGCTCAATACATCGATTCTGAACCTTGTTGGCTCTCACTACTGCAGCCATTTTTACCTGAAAGGTGATTTAGAATTTCTGCAGGTGAGTGTGTTGGTGGTTGCAGGGAGTTAAAAAATTCTCCCTCTTCCTACGAGATGCACATGTGCCCCCTTAGAGGCGTACCCTCTTGGGATCACTGCAGAGAGTTTCTTTGTTGACATTCACTCAGAAGTGACAAGCACATGTCTAGAGGAAGGGTCAGGCTCTTCCACTTTTAGCCTGCTTTCTGCACCATCTCTAGTGATGTGCTTTTTAACTCTCATCAGCTTGGCTGCCTGACTTTGCTCAGCAGATAGTTTTGGGGATGGAGGTGGTTGCATCCCAAGCTTGCTATAAGCCTAGGTTGGCTCTGCAGTTCCTAAGATTGGGCTGATCTGGGCTGGACACCCAGTATCCCTCATCCCCCTCCCCTAAACCCAAGCTGGCTGGTGATCCGGAGGCCAGTGCTACTCTGGAAAGGGGCCTATTCCTCCCTGACAGAGGCCCAGGGAAGCCACCAGATTAGGCTGGACCGGCAGCACCCTGAGAGGCACTTATGCCACTCTCCAGCCTGGGAGAGGCAGCTGCCAGTCCTGGAACATAAAGTCAAGCTTGGGGATGTCAGTGGCATTGGGTCAAACACCTCCTTGGCTCTCCCCTTATCCACAGGGGCTGATAGGGACAGGACCCATTATTCCTGTTAATAAGTGGAATATGTCTGGGAAGTGATAGGGCACATACAAGGACCAAGCCAGAGGGGAAGCCAGAAATCCTACTGCCTGGTGCCCCCCTCTCCAAGTCTTTGGAGGAGCCACTCTAGGGCTTTGTTTGCAGCTGGGCTTCTCTGGTGATCTCAGCGGTCCAGGCTTGTGCAAGTCCCCCAGGCTCTCACCCACGCCCATGCCCCACCAGACTGGAAGGTCCCTGACTCATTCCCACATGATTGGGCAACCAGCTTTTGGAGATGAACCTTGGGAATAGCAGCAGTGAGGCCGGCCAGAAGCTAACTGGAAGAGCATCCACAGGGGTCGCACTGGCCTCAGCAAGGCAGTGTTTGGTGAAGTAGGAGGCATTGCACTATACTGTCTTTCTTCCTCTCTGTCTCCTACCCTACCCCTCCTCCCAACCTCTGGAATCCTTGGGCCCATGTGCTGATGCCTTTCTCTCCCTAGTGGTCAGATCTTCTACTTGAAGGTCCCCACCCAGGGCAATGCTTGCTGCTGAAGACCATCTGTCTAGCTTTCTTCTCCCTGGCTTCCCTACTAGATCCCATTTCTCTGAGCATCCCTAGTCCCCATGGGTACCCCTGCCCACATCTCCTAGTGCCCCTTCCCCTCCTTGGGCCCCCACCCTTTCACCCATACCACCTTTCTGTGTACGTCCTCTTTACCCACATCCCTCTAGACACACACATCTTTTTTGGCATCCTGATTTATTTCCTCTCAGGTAGCTGTTAGGTCAAAAAGGCACTGATAATCTAGGTCATCCTACTTGGAGAAGGAAATCACTGTTGCGTATTATCTTTCCTGGTAATCCCTAATTGTACATCCCTAATTGTACATCCCTAATTGTAGGAAGAACTGAAAGAGGTCTACCATGGTGGGACTGCAGCCATTAGGTGAATGGGAGAAATCTGCAGTTAGAGGGGTCTTCCTGTTCACTATCAGATCATGCTATGTACTGAGGGAATTACCCAAATTGCCCAAGAGAGGCTCTTTCTTCTCTTCCTTTTGTCTTGATCTCTCCAGGCTTCTAAAACCCTGAGTTGTGGCAATGCATGTTTTAAAACGAGGTCCTATTGAAACATAGGTTAATGTGTTCAAGATCTGGTAAAATTTTCAGAGTGTTTATTTATACACATTCTGGTGTATCTTGGACTGTGTCTTTTCAATTCAGATGCTCTCTGTCTGACTTTTTAACAGATTGTGGCTGAAAAAGAAAAGAAGGGTGAAAGTGACTACTTTCTGTAAGCATAGTAATGCTTATTTTAACTTGAAATTGACCACAAAAGGGCTAGAAAACACTTTCTATGAATGCTTATACAAATGTCCCAAAGAATCTGGATGAATTCTTATGAATGAATTTCATGATAATTCTCTGGTGAGCTGTGAAAGGAACACAGCTGCAGACAGAAAAACTAGGGATGTTGCTCTGGAAGAGTTGATATATGCTAATGATCTGGACACTTGTACCTAACCACTTTGCCATAGAAAAGCTAAAGGACAACGTTCTGCTTCTGTATTATTTGGGGAAAATGTGGGATTTTGCCAAAGGCTGACTTATACTGTGATATATGAATGTGATGTGAATGTGTAACTACAACTGGAATGCCCTGCCTGAAGGCAGTTGGGGGCCCAGCGCCTGCATGCAACAGTGCCCTGGAATTCCAGCCCAGGATTTCAGCTCAGTTTGTACAGCAGGTTGTCAGTTTAGGTTTTTGTCAACATCTGTGATCTGATGCTCAGAAAGTCAGAGAATACCACGAAAGACACACAGGGGCCTGGGAATTGCCCCGCTTAAACTGTTGGGACTGCAGTTGTCTCACTGCAGTGACTGGTGTGTTTTCTGGGCCAGTTTTGATGTTTGGGTTAAGATGTTAGAGGTAGTTAGCATGGTGGCTGTGTAGGAAAAACACTCCTTTCTCCCATGCATCCTCAATACTTCATTTATGACACCAGATGTGTGAGTTCTTCCCACACCAGTCAATTCTCCAACAATCCAGGATACCAACTGGGTGTTCTACAATTTAACTCAATTCTAAGACTATTTATAATCAATGCAGATCCCACAGGTTAAGGGCTCAGTCCTACCAGACAGCCCCTCACTTCAGATGCCAATCGAGTGACTTGGCTACAAATCGGGAATTCCCACAACCTCCTCCCCAGGTTTGATAATTTGCTTTGACAGCTCCCAGAACTTGGAGAAAGAACTATGTTTATTGGTTCATTATAAAGGATATGATAAGTTTATTGGTTCATTATAAAGGATATGATAATGCATACAGACGAACAGCCAGATGAAAAGATGCACAGGGTGAGGTCTGGAAGGGTTTGATTGCAGGAGCTTCTGTCTCCAGTGAGTTGGTGCACAACACATCTTGGTGCACATAGATGTGTTCTTCAACCCGGAAGGTCTCTGAACCCTGTACTTTAGTGATTTTTATTAGGCTTAATCAAGTATACATGACTGATTATTAATTCAATCTCCAGCCCCTCTTCTCTCCTGGAAGATAGGGGTGGGTGGGGCTGAAAGTTTCAAACTTCTTTTTTTTTTTTTGAGATGGAGTCTTGCTCTGTCACCAGGCTGGAATGTAGTGGCGTGATCTCAGCTCACTGCAACCTCCGCCTCCCAGGTTCAAGCGATGCTCCTGCCTCAGCCTCCTGAGTAGCTAGGACTACAGGCGCATGCCACCATGCCCAGTTAATTTTTTTGTATTTTCAGTAGAGACGGGGTTTCATCATGTTGGCCAGGATGGTCTCGATCTCTTGACCTCATGGTCCTCCTGCCTCTGCCTCCTAAAGTGCTGGGATTATAGGCGTGAGCCACCGTGCCTGGCCAGAAAGTTCCAAATTTCTATCCACAGCTTGGACTTTTTGGTGACCAGCCCAGGCCCTGAAGCTATCCAGGAGCCCATCAAGGGTTGCTTCACTAAAACAAAAGATGCTCCTATCACCCATGAAATTCCAAGAGATTTAGTCCATGGATTCCACCTCTAGGTATTCATGGTCTACATAACTGTTGAAATCCGGGCATAACATTTGCGTTCCAGGCAGAAAGTAGGAGGTGAGAAAGGGCAAAAAGGAAGGCGCAATCTCCAGCTGCCTGTGCTTCTTTAAAGAGTCTTTTTCTGTGCATTGTGCTCCCTGCAACAGCTTCTACTCATGTTTCCTTAGCTAAAATGTACATGACCACATGGTTTTAAAAGAGGCTGAAAAATGTGGTCACTCCTGATAAAATTGGGGTTATGTTACTCAGGAAGAACAGGAGAGTAGTACTGGGTAGGCAAACGGTAATTGTTGTCTAATTGTATCTGACACAAGAAGGTTGTGCTTCTGGGTAGTCCTGAATGGTTATTTTTCTATGCTGAGGATTTGGGAGATGCTAAGTCAGGTGAAAAGTATCTGTATATAAACAAAGCCCATGGATGAAACTGTAAGTAGGTTTAGAAATTAATATGGCCCTTCAATCCCTTTAAGAGTCCCTTGATCACTGATCTAATCTGTTTGGTCAGCTTTGAAAACAGTGGCTCAGGGTACTTCTGGTTTAAAATGGCAGCTGATTAACAGCCCTTAATACAGCATCTCTCAACTTTTCACTAAAGCATCTAGGAAGCCATGGCAGGGAGTGGTGAGGGGAAAGCTCATAACCAGTCTCAAAACCAAATCTAATGGACAGTGCCAACCCAGAATTTCAGAGGGATCTTTAACACACATGAATGATGGTTAACTTCAATTTATATGGCTCATGAAGCAGAGCTTACCTGAAAACTTTAGACCCCTCAGACATCACCACTGTTTACCTCTTCACTCAAAGACCCAGCTGTCTCTCTGCTGTGGGTCCTGTAAACAAATCTATATTGATTCTCCTCCTCCTTCTTTGTTATCTGTTTGCATCTATTTAAAGAGAGCAGCAATTCCCCAGAAGTTAACTATATAGTAAATAGTGGAGAGAGGGAGGTGCATGTATATGTATAGACATTAGGGTAAGGAACCACAGTAGTACCTCTATCCTGGGTTATATAATCCCTACAAGTAAAGAGCCGCTGGAGTGGGTATGAAGAAAAAAAGCTCTGTTGGAACCTGTTGGAACTGTAGCTTTTCAAGAATCACATTGGCTGAAAGTATGAGGTGCAGAGTTTAAATGGATGAATACCCAGCAGAAGTCAGGACTGGGCTGGATGTTATGCACTCCAACCTACTCTTTAGCTGTGGGTCTGAGAATGGAGTTTGACCTTCACACAAATAGAAATGGAGCTAGGGAAAAATCCACACACATAAGTTGTGGTCAGTTACTGAGTTAGATAGCATTTGCTTTTTAAAAATGACTTAAACATGACTAAGAGTCAGTATAGCATTGATACTCTGGAGCCAGACTGTCTGGGTTCAAATCCTGACTCCACCACTTACAGCTCTGTGACTATGGGCAAGTTACCTAATCTTGATGTCTCAGCATTCATATTTGTAAAATGAGGTTAATAATGCTTCTTACTGCATAGAGTTGTGCAGATTGCATGAATCAATACATGAGAAATACTTGGAACAGTACATAGTAAGCACTCAACAAATGCAAGTTATATTATGATGATGAAGATGATTTTAAAAATCATAAGATCATAAGAGAAAGAATCAATATAATATGAAACCTATAAATAAATTACAGAAACAAAGGAAAGGGAATAGCAGATTGACGATTCAGAGACCAAATGTATTTTCGAAAACAACAAAAATGCAGGCTCTGAAGGAAAATTTCAGGAGGCTGCTTGATATCTTCAGTAACGTAAAAGAAGATGGGGCCTTTATGAAACAGGACATAAACCCACAGAGACAGAAGAATAAGATGGCAAAATATTAAAATGCACATTGAGCCAATAGATAACAGAATTGATAACATAGGAGAGGAAAGCAGAAATATGTGAAGAACAAGTTTGAAAAATCCTCCAAGAATGTAGAGAGAAAGGGAAAAAATCATATGAGAGAATAAATACAATAGAAAATTAAGACATGACTCGGAACACAGCAAATGGGACAGAAATAATACTTAACTACGGTATAATATAAAATAATATTTTCAGAGTGCCAGAAAGAGCCTTGTATGTTAATTAAAAATGATTTCCAGCCAGGGGCGGTGGCTCACACTTGTAGTCCTGGCGCTTTGGGAGGCCAAGGTGGGCGGATCACCTGAGGTTGGGAATTCAAGACCAGCCTGACCAACATGGAGAAATCCTGTCTCTACTAAAAATACAAAAATTAGCCTGGCATGTTGGTGCATGCCTGTAATCCTAGCTGCTTGGGAGACTGAGGCAGGAGAATTGCTTAAAACCCAGGAGGCGGGGTTGCAGTGAACCAAGATCACGCCATTGCAGTCCAGCCTGGGCAACAAGAGCAAAACTCTGTCTCAAAAAAAAAAAAAAAAAAAAAATTTCCTCTTTTCATATCAAATCAGTGATTCAAAAGAAAGAGACTCACATGTAGGCACACACAGGCAAAATGAGTAACGCATTCAGCCTGAGGAGGCAATTTAAAAAATTAGACTGGCTGTATACATCTCCTCTGTAATATTAAATGCTAACAAGAGATAAAAACACAATTGTTTGCCAATAATATTATTATCCACCTGGAATATGTAACAGTAGCAACAGAAAAAATTTCCAGAATTAATAAGCAAGTTCATTATCATGATCAGTTTAAAACTAATATTTGAAAGCAACAGTTTTTTTATTTCCTAGCAATAAAAGTTTACTAGGGTGCTGGGAGACTGAATGACACCTTTGACAGGCTCATGGAGCATGGATACAAGGCGAAGGGAGCCTGATAGGCCCTCCTCTCTTTAGACTGAGGCCCCAAAGGGATGTCTGCACCCTAGGAATAACGTTGAACCAGAAGTAAATAGACCTTCAGAGGAGCTGCAACTCAGCTTTACTTATTCAGTCTCTGAAGTCGGATCAAAGTGATCCCAGGTTATAAGTGTTTTCAAGCACATGGCAGAAGTAACATAAATGTGCCCTGAGAATAAATATGATAGAGGTTTAATTCACCAGGAAGATATAACAACACTAAATATGTATTTATCTAATAATATTATTGTTTGAGCTAAGTAGTAGCAAAAATACTGTATATTCAAACTTGTGGGATGCAGATAAAACTGTTCCTAGAGGGAAATATGTATATAAATATTAATATATATTTATAATATAACACCTATATATTGAATATAGGTAATAAACATATGAATTAACTTAATGTGTAAAATAATACATAAATATATAAATGTGTGTATATATAAACAAGCTTAAGATGGGAGAAATTAGCTAGTAGTATCGAGATTTATTACAAAATATAGCAATTGTTGAGAAATACTGAGTGTGTGATTGCTGAGAAATGCTGAGTGTATGATAAAATTATATTGTTTGCTAAGAACAATGGTGGCAAGGAAAATCTAGCCCCCACTCGCCCTCCCCAACCCTGCACCAAGTGGAAAACTACTTGGGGCATTCTAAATTAGCAAAACAGTATATGTATATCATACACTGGTTAAAACAATTCTTTAGGCACAGGACATGTGACCATGCCCTGTGGCTCCCTCATGGAGAATACTTTCTGGTTTGTCCTTGATCAGTGGTAAGCAGGCACCAGCTGCCTATCTAGTTTATCTTGGTTCTGTGAGAAAACAAAGAACACCTGTTTGTTAATAATAATCACCTGTTCAGAGGGAATAAATACGTGGGTCAGAGTCTGCTTGAGGCCCTCAGCCTGGAATGCTGTCAGCCCCTGAGGCTCTCAGCTCAGAAGGCTGTTGGCCCACAGATAGTCCCACTTTGCTGTTCTATCTGGGTGTCTGCTTCTTAATGCCTTCAGCGCCACCTGGGTGGGGGTTGCTAAGGCTGAGCTGGACTTGGTAAGCAATTAAGATTTTGTCATATTGGCTCAAGGATGGACAAATTTATCAATGAATTAAAATAGTAAAACAGATAGGTGAACCCTTAATTATGTCAAAGGTGACACTATAGAGCACAGGTGAAAGGAACGTCTTATCAATGAACGTGTAGGGATATTTAAATACCCGTTTGGAAAAAAATAAAACTTGATTTTGCTTCATACATACAAATAAAATATAAGTAAGTGATTATTTTAAAGAAAAGGCAAAACAATAAAAATCTTAGATGATAAAAGAAAATCATCAGGCAAGACCCCTCAAATAGAACATAAAAAGCACTAACCATGAAGAAAAAGATTGACACATATGACTGTCTTGGTCCATTTTGTGCTGCTATAACAGAATACCACAGACCAGGTAATTATAAAAAACAGAAATTTGTTTTCTCACAGTTTTGGAGGTTGGGAAGTCCAAGATCAAGTCACCAGCAGCTTGTATGCGCTTTCTTATTGCCTTCCTAGTGCATCCTCACCTGGCGGAAGGCAGAAAGGGCAAGAGGCAAGAGAGAGTGAGTCGCTCCCAACAGCACTTTCTTTTTTTTAGACCAGGTCTCACTCTGTTACCCAGGCTGGAGTGCAGTGGCATGATCATGGCTTACTGCAACCTCTGCCTCTCAGGCTCAAGTGATCCTCTCGCCTCAGCTTCCAGAATAGCTGGGACTACAGGTGCACACCACCACACCCAGCTTATTATTTTTGTATTATTTTTGTTGTTGTTGAGACAGGGTTTCACCATGTTGCCCAGGCTGGTCTTGAACTCCTGAGCTCAAGTGGTCTATCTGCCTTGGCCTCCCAAAATGTTGAGATTACAGGCATCAGCCATCAGCCCCAGGCCCCACAAGTACTTTTTAAAGTGGCATTAATCTATTCATGAGGGCAGAGCCTTCATGACCTAAACAGTCCCCCAAAGATCCTACCTCCCAACACTGTTACACTGGGGATTAAGTTTCCAACATATGAACTTTGGTGAAGAGGAACAAAGACATTCAAACCATAGCAATGACTATGTTAAAATAAAAACTCTTGTTCATCAAAAATAACATTAATAAGTAAAAAAGAAAGCCATAGAGGAAGAAGGCATGCAAAACATTTGGTGAACGAAGGGCTTATGTCTAGAATATGTAAAGGTCCAGAGCTCACAGGATCTTAGGGTATGTTTATATTTCACTTAGGTACATAATGACAGTTTTCTGAAATGGTTGTGCCAAGTTGTAACCTGAAATGCAATGGCTGGAGTTAAAGTTTCAGTGAAGGCAGCGATATCACAAAAGCTGAGCTAAGTTAGCCATCTTGAGACAAGGGAAGAGCAGCTAGAGAAAACCTGGAAAACACTGAGGAGGAAATGGTAGTAGCAAAGCATGAGATAGAAATGAGGAAACTTATACACTAAAATGAAAATAAAGGTTAAAAAAGATTAAACAGAAAATGGTAGGTGTAGAAAACAGTCACAGGAGATCTAACATAGGCATAATTGGCTTCCCTGAAAAAAAAGACAATCAAAACAATGCAAAATGAAAAACATTTAAAATATAATAGAAGACAGGTAATTTCTTATAAAGTTAGATAGACACTTACCAAATGGCCTAGCAATTCTATCCACTCCTAGTTCTTCACCAAGATAAAACATATGTCCACACAAAGACTTATATATGAGCCAGGCGCAGTGGCTCACGCCTGTAATTCCAGCACTTCGAGAGACTGAGGTGGATGGATCACTAGGTAAGGAGTTCTAGATCAGCATGGCTAACATGGTGAAACCTCATCTCTACTAAAAATACAAAAATTAGCCAGGTGTGGTGGCGCACACCTGTAATCCCAGCTACTTGGGAGGCTGAGGCAGGAGAATCACTTGAACCTGAGAGGCGGAGTTTGCAGTGAGCTGAGATTGCGCCACTGCACTCCAGCCTGGCAACAGAATGAGACTCCATCTCAAAACAACAACAACAACAACAACAACAACAAAATATATGAAAGCTCATAAAAGTTTTAGGAGTTTGACAAAAATGGTTCTGTATCTCATTCAAAAGAACAGATTTCAAAATAATCAACAAGATTTAAAAAGTGATAATGAAAGAGCTTTCACTATCAACATTTAAACAATATTTTACAATTAAAGTTTTTAAAAATAAAATGTTATACTATTATAGAAATAAGCAAGCTGATGAGTAGAACAAAATAGATAGGCTGTATATGTGTGTTTATATCTAATAAATGTGATGCTTAAATCAGCGGGAAAAATATTAACTAATATAGAGAGCTAATATAATTATTAGTGCCACATGTCAGGAGCCAACAAAACTTCTTCTGTTAAGGGCCAGCTAGTTAATATGTTAGGCTTTGTGGGCCAAACCATCTCTGTTACAGCTACTTAACTCTGCCACTGTAACATGAAAGCATGTACAAATAACTATGTTACATTCTAAGTAATTTTTAAAATTTCAGACCTCTGTTTTTAAACACTTGAAATTAATGCACTGACAAATATGGTGGCTTGCTTTCATGTAACTGGCACCTGATAGAATTAAAATTGACCCAAAGAGGTCACCAAAAATATATTTTACCTGACTAATGAATTAACATGGGTTAGGATCAGAATGCGAGGCAAAGAGACAGAAGAGTGCTTTGGGCAATGAGAATTAAATCACTGATTTCTCATTCTACGCAGCAATTCTCCTGTCTTACAAACACGTCCTAGCGTCTCTCTCATCTTAAAAGCAAACAACAAAATCCTTTTAAGATACTCTTTATCCCATTGGTCCATTTCTACAAAGATCATTGCCTGAAATGTATTAATATATATTTGTTTGTTTATTATTTCCCTTTCTACTCTAGGAACTGTGATTTATGAAGGAAAGATCTTTTCTCTCTTCACCAAAGAAGGAGACATTTTCAATTAATATTCTGAACCAAAGAAAACAGAAGGTTTCTAAATGAGCTTATTTTGTACCTGGCTGTCTGAAGAACTCTTCCTACCTATTCCTCCATTGAAGAATCACAAACAAGTTCCTTGTGAGGAGGTGCAGGTCTCAGGGATCCAGACCATAATCTCAGAGCTAGAATGTAAGGGTAAGAAAATATGAAGAACCCTTTTGGGAGCAATTGCTAAAGAAGTAACATTCAATAGTTGGACATTTGATTGTTCTGCCACTTGCAATCTGTCAGCTTTGTGTTGAAGGCATACTCACATCTCTAGAAGAGCCCGTGAGCCTCCTTGTCAGACCTTGACGCCTACGCTTTGGAAGAGGAGACGGAAGAGCAAAAGGTAACAGAAGAGGAGGAAGAAAAGAGGAGCTTTGATAGGGTTCAAAGTCAGGGAGACAAGCGGGCTACAGTAGTAGAATCTGTAAAGGATTAAAATCTGCCCTTTGTTAGTTTCTTTTTCCTGTTGATATTTCTTGAGATTCTTTCTTTTAAGCCCACCTGGTACTTGGTCCTCTTCCTCTAGGGCAGTTGGCTTAATAAAAGGCTCTCTGGCCTTGGGTGGGCCATGGCTGGCTTTGCTCTAGGATATAGAAAAATACACTATTACTTGAGCCAAGATTAAGTTTCACCCAGGATTAAGTCTGGGCCTGGATTTATTTTATGCTTTGGGCTAGGAGGTCCAAAAACTTCATTATGGTTCATGCTTAGCCAGTTAAGCTCAGAATGTTTACCAAATCCATGTGAGGATTTGGGCCCAAAGTTCCGTAGTGACAAACACTTCATATTTGCTTATTTTTAAAGGAGCTCGTGGAAGAGATGAGTTGCCAGCCAGAAATTTGGGGATCTGGTGTTATGGGAATTGCTCCCTTACTTTCTACTGGGAAAGATGAATACCATATGACCATGATAGTTTGCTGAAAATTGTCTTTGCTATTCCTGCCAAAAACAGATGGAGAGGATTATTTGAGAGAAAAGAGTAAGAAAATGGATCCCTTTGAAGAAATATGAGAGAAGAAAGCTAACCCTTCCTTGGTGACAGCATAAGAGACATTCAAACTGACGTTAAGAACACACAAGTCATTCAGAGAGTGGAAAAATACCTAAACTTACATGAAGGTGCTTGATACAAGGGTATCTCATGCTCTGAGGCCTGACTCTCCCTGAGAAGCTGACAGCCATGACATTTATGATGGAAAAACAACCCTGGAGGCACAGAGAAGCTGATGGCCACAGACTGCAAAGGGATCAATTAGAGAGAAGAAAACTGCTCTCTGGTACAGAAAGAGTGTTTAGAAGAGAAACAAGCATTTTGGTGTTGCTGTAATTATCCCCACCCTTTTCTGAGTCACCAATTTCTCCTTCTACGCAGCAATTCTCCTGTTGTCTTACAAACATGTCATAGTGTCTCATCTTAGAAACAACAAAATCTTTAGTCACGCTTTATTCCATTGGAATGTTCATTTCTTCAAAGCACTATGACCTCTTAGGTATGTGTTTGTTTGTTTACTATTTGCCTTCTTATTGTGGGAACTCTGACCCATGAAGGCAGGCTCTTTTTTCTTCTTCACTTTTATTTTATCCTAGACTAGTATTTGGCACATTGCTGGGGCTCAGTAAATATTTTTTGATTGAATGCGAGAAGTTGAGTGGTATAAAGATATGGGATATAGTCATCCAGGTAGAAATAGATTTCTTTCAAAGGTAATTGTAGATTCCAAGGACAAATACACTGGGCTGTCCTCTGACCCTAGGAGTAATAGAAACAGCAATTCCATACTCCAGTTGGTTATAGACCGGGATGACAAACACATGGCATACATGTTGCTGCTTCCGCATTCTGCTTTCAGGACAGATGGGTCATGTAAGTTTAGGTATTAATCTATCACAGCACTTGTTCCTGAAAAGAATGGTTATTGCCTCGCTGATTATTGAATACACAGCACAAATGGAAGGATACAATTTTGCATGGAAAGATAGGTTTTGGAGGCCTTATCAATATGAAAGGCCTAGGTTCTTCTATAAATAATGTTGCTTGACCACTTACTCCAGAGTGTAATTATGGAAAAGGAGGAATAGTTCCATGGCTTTAGTTTTATCTTTTCTAAACAAACCAAATGACACCACAGTTCAATCACCCTACATATACCGATCAAGGGAACCAATTGGAGAGCTCAGCATTTAGCCAAAGACAGATCCCAAAATTCAGCCAAGAAAATCTGCCAAAAAACAACAAAAAAAAACCAACATCCTGAAGCACGGGACAGACATGCTCTACTGGCCATGACTGGGAGCTGTAACTCACCTTCTCAGAGAACTGCTGTCTCCAGGGAAGTGCCTGGACAGGACGTTGAGAATGAAAGAAAAGCTTGGATGAGAACAGAAAAGGGGCAACTCTTACCCACATTTCTGAATATTTTTTATGGGGAAGAAGGCAAAGAGGATGAGTGCAACAGCTGGGATGTTGCCTTTCATTAAAGTGCAGGTGGAACGAATACTTGACTTATAAAGCTGGGACTTCCTACAACTAGCACAAAATCAATAAGCAAGGAGAATCAACAAGTGTTTACAAAGCCTTCAATGGCCTGCATGGAGATCAGTGCCAAGAAACAGTCTTTCCCATGGCTCTGCCTCCTCCTTGACCCAAAGAACCACTCTTTATTATGCAACTGGCACACACATCGCCTCCAGAACCTGAGAACCCTACTCATGGCCAGTGTGGGGAACTCAGGCCAAGACACAGCCTTCTGTCCAAGGAAGTGGTCTGAAGTAACTTTGCAGAATTCTTGTAAGATAGTTAACACTGTCAAGCAAACAAACAAGTAAAACCACAGAGTAGAAGCCAATTCTCCATGTGCTTAGACTCCCTGTTCTTGTCCCTGCTCCTGACCTCACAATATGAAAATGGGGTCCTCAGATGACCTCCAAGAGAGGCTAGGCCTGGCTAGACGTTGGTCAGACTCTGCCCTCTCCCTCCAGGAGAGGAAGAATCATTTGAGGCAAGACCACATGAGACCAAGAGAATGGCTTTTAGTGTCTCCTCTGGGACTGGCACTGGATTCACAGAGGAGATGAAAAATAGAAAGAGGATGAGGTGTCAAGAGAGATCTGTTTGTTCAGGAGAATCTGTGTGGGAGCTGAATCCGTCCTCAGATCGTAATGGGATAGGGATAATGACTTCCAGATCTTCTCACCTGGATCACTTCCCCCAACATCCTCCTTCTCCCCTTCTCAATCTTCTCTGTCCTTCAGTGTCTCAGGTGTCTGTATCTTCAAGAAGCCATGCCCTGTCCCTAATTTCCCCTCCACCCATGACATCATCATTTCCCACACCCAAACTGCTTGGGCCTCATTGTCTACAATGGCCACCTCTTTGTAACATCCAGATTTCTAGACACTGTGCAAGGCAACTTATAGACACTGCTGCCTGTAGTCCTCCTGACAATACAGACAATATCTCAGTGAGCTCACTATTGTCTGCCTCATGTTAGGAAGCTCAGAAATGTTGAGCTCCTTTCTGGAGGTCAAAATTTTTAAGCACTAGAGTTGAGATTAAAACCTAGTAGTGTCTGCTCTTCATCTCTATTCTAGAGGTTTTCCAAAATGTGAAACTTAGAAGACAAGAGTTCTATGAGATTTAAAAAAGAATATCATAAGCCAGGCGTGGTGGCTCATGCCTGTAATCCCAGCACTTTGGGAGGCTGAGGTGGGCGGATCACCTGAGGTCAGGAGTTCAAGACCAGCCTGACCAACATGGAGAAACCCCAACTCTACTAAAAAAAAAAAAAAAAAAAAAAAAAAAAAAAAAAAAAAAAAAAAAAAAAAAAAAAAAAAAAAAAAAAAAAAAAAAAAAAAAAAAAAAAAAAAAAAGAAAGAAAGAAAGAAAAAGGAATACTATAGAAGAATTTGAAAAAATTATACTTTACAAATAAACATTATGTACTTGGTCTTGTTATTATTTAAAAAAAAAAAAAACAAAAAAACCTGCCTCTAAAAATGGCGAATCATATCTTACACACCAGTATTCCCTGATGGGGCTGCTGTTGGCCTTTTAGTCCAAGCCTGCACACTGTAGAGTGTTTAGTATCTGTGGTCCTCCATGTGCACCTAAAAGTGCCCCACATGTGTAAATGTCCCCTGAGATATGAATGTTACTACCTTTAGTTGAAGGTAACTAATCCTAGACTGTAATGACCATAATGTTAGGGCCTGTGTCTTTCTTACTCACCATTGCAGCCCTAACATATGGCTCATAGTAGGCCTTTAGTAGGTATCAGAAAGTCACCTAATGCATGAATGTGTAATGATTGATAAACAGGCAGTATTTAACCATTACCTAGGATGTTACGTAATATGATCTTAATGGGCATCTTGTCTATATAGTCTCAACATGTTTGCAATATTATTCACTGTTCATTTTGTGTTAGATTCATGAATCAAATTTTGGTCATTTCTTGCAACAATTACATTATCGAGTTACTTTAATTCAAGCATGAAGCTTTCTATCTCCTGAACTCCTTGATGAAAACTTGACTTGTAAAGCTGAGACTTCCTACAACTAGCACAAAATCAATAAGCAAGGAGAGTCAACAAGTATTTACAAACCCTTCAGTGGCCTGCATGATCCCCATGTCTGTGGCTTCCCTGTCTGTGTACTCTAAATTGTAATAGTGCTTCATTTTTAGATGTTTGGGCTAAGATGCATTGTCTAATACTGCCCATGGACAGTTACCAACCAGCACAAGCATCTGGGCTCTCTCACCCTTTTATTGCTTTTGATTATCTCTCATGAACAGTTTTGAGA
This sequence comes from Plecturocebus donacophilus, assembly GCA_004027715.1. Classification (NCBI taxonomy): domain Eukaryota; kingdom Metazoa; phylum Chordata; class Mammalia; order Primates; family Pitheciidae; genus Plecturocebus; species Plecturocebus donacophilus. The sequence goes on along the minus strand of PVKP010005519.1, from coordinate 24,031 downwards.
CCTCTAATGTCCTCTTGTTCTTTTTATTCCTAATGGTGATGCTTCTCCTAGTTGCTTCCTACATCTGTCCACCTTGTCATGTTGACTTCTTCCTTCAGGAATGCTCTTCTCAAATCTGAAGGTATAATAATCTGAATAGAAATATAGATGTGGACCACTGGTGGCCACTTATGTGCCACATTCATTTTCAATCCTGAGTGAAGACACAAAGGTCTACATCAGCCAGCCCCTAGCTGGAGATTCCTTTGTCCAGTTCTGTGTCTGCTTCCCAAAAATTTATTTATTTTTGTTCTTTTTACTCCCTCACCCTCTCCCTGGTATCAATGTCTCTGATACAGACACAGGAATAGGCATTTACGGAAGATCAGGTCAGGAGAGAAGTGCAGTTCTGGCCCCAGAGCTACCCAGCTGGGAGGAACAGGCCTGTGGGGGCTGACCAGACTCAGCCAGAGAGGCTATAGCAGGACATCAGGTTGCCAGGAAAATGAGGGTTGCAGCCATTTGGTGACAAGGTTAAGGCAAGCTGTGGGCCAAAAGGGAGTCCAGTGGGAGATGAGACACAGTGAGGAGGGAGCTGGGTGAAGGGACCTGGAAACACAGGTACAAAGCCAGCCACAGAGGCTGTCCTGGGTAGCAAGCCCTGTCTACACAACCAGGGCCATTGGAGAAGGCTTTCAGAAGACGCTTGGACTAGATTTGGGGCTTGAAGAAAGGGTAGGATTTGTAGAGTGGAAGAGGAGTATAATGAGCCACTTCCTGTGAGGTGAAACTACATATCACTCAGTGATTTACATCTACACTGGGTATTTCTGTGTTCTGATTGGCTGAAATCACCTGTGGGCTAATTGGCTATTAGGCCCAGATGCTGACTCACTTGGGCAGTTGAGGAACCTTCCCCTGCAGGAAGTGACCCTGTGCCTGATTTACACTTTGCAAGGTACACAATTGTTTGCACTTGTTCTAAACAAATTGACCAAATCCAATTCAGCAAGTGAGATGACTCCAAGCACAAGGTTTCTCTTTAAAAATGATTGAAAACTTGTGTGCATGTAGTGTTTACAAAATTGAAGCAAACTATGCTTTGAATAAAGAGAGAATATATCTCCATTTCATTGCCGAGTGTGAATGAGAGGAGGATTTGTTAGCCTGACTCCAGCAGAGCTCTTGCCCATAGGAAGCCTGAGATCAAGGGTCACAAACTCAAGTGTTTACTGTGAAAATAAGATAAATAATGAAACAAGACAACTGTGATGCAACAGGAAACTGTGGAAACTCTGGCTGAGCTGAGAGCATACATCCTATTTGAAGAAGACGGCTGCTATTCTCTCCCCTACTTTGCATCCATGCAAGAAGGAGAATACACTGTGACCAGGTTTTCTGATTTTTCAAGAGAAGCCAGAAATGCTGATTTTTTTGGTAAGAAACTTTGTAAGCTGAGGAATATTGTATGGGTGCCTTCTGCTGTGGACCACCTGTTTCCAGTCTCTGTTATAGAGGCTGCCTAGTTATGGAAGTCACCTGTAACTGTCCTTATTTGTTCTGGAAGGAAAAGTGGACACTTGCAGGAAAACACCCAGACTCCCTAGCCTGACATGGAAGAGTTTTGCCTACTTCTCTAGACTTTTCTTTGCGTGCTCTGCTCATACCTTGTGATCCAGCCCTGCTGAGCTAACTGTAGCTTGCCTAATGTGCATGGAATAGAGATTCAATCCCAATTTTCACCTAAACCCTTCACCTAAAGAAAATGGAAAATGGAGTTTCAGTGTAAGGCTGAGCGGAGATTGTGTGTGAGTTTAAAAATATATCCACACCTTTAAAATATTTTTTCCATTAGGAGGTGGGCTTGAAAGTGGATTGGGGCTGGGAAGGGTAGTTGGGGGCAGAAGGGGAGATGGAGATGGTTAATGGGTACAAAACATAACTAAAAAGAATGAATAAGACCTACTATTTGATAGCACAAGAAAGTGACTATAGTCAGTAATAATGACCTGGAGTGGTGGCTCATGCCTGTAGTCCCTGCACTTTGGGAGGCTGAGGTGGGTGGATCACCTGAGGTCAGGAGTTCAAGACCAGCCTGGCCAACATGATGAAACCCTGTCTCTACTCAAAATACAAAAAAATTACCTGGGCGTGGTGGCAGGTACCTGTAATCCCAGCTACTTGGGAGGCCTGAGGCAGGTGAATTGCTTGAACCCGGGAGGCGGAGGTTGCAGTGAGCCAAGATTGCGCCTCTGCACTCCAGCCTGGGCAACAAGAGCAAAACTCCATCTCAAAAAAACCAAAACTGTACATTTTAAAATAAAGAGTATAATTTGACTATTTGTAACTCAAAGGATAAATGCTTGAGGGGATGGATACCCCATTCTCCATGATGTGCTTATTTCACATTGCATGCCTGTATCAAAACATCTCATGTAACCCATAAATACATACAACTACTGTGTACCCATAACAATTAAAAATTAAAAAAAGGAAATGGATTGGGCTTTGTGATCAGGTCAACCAAGACAGTATGTAGACATGATGCCGAATGACTTTTGAGGCTAGGTCAAAAAAGGCAATGCAATCCCACCTTGCTTGCTGCAACTTTCAGCTGGAAGCCCTCAGCTGCCATGCAAGCAGGCTGCCCTGAAGGTGCTGTGTTGTGAGGAAGCCCAAAGTAGCCCATCCGGAGAGACATCATGGAGAAGTTCTGAAGGGACATAGAGGCAGAGATGCCCTGCTGGTCCTCAGATGCTCCAGCTCCCTGCTCTTCTAGCTCCAGGTACCACCTGACTGGAACTGCCTGTGGAACCCTGTGCCAGAACCACCCCTGAGCCCTTCCCAAATTCCTGACTCATGAAAATTGTGGGAGATAAAATTATTGTTATTGTCATAAGCCACTAGGTTTTGTGGTGATTTGTTATGCAGAACAGCTTCAAAGGAGAACTCGAAGTTGAGTCAGGGACAGAGGCGGCTTTAGTATCTAATGCCTAGTCTAGTCTGCTGTCCTTAATTCTGTGCACTTGATTCTTCATGTACCAGCCAAATTCCTGCCATTCTTCCTGCATAAATGCCAGAGGGAGCCAGGTTGGTTGGCTGATTTAGTTACTATCACTGGTATTGAAAACCTCATTGGGCAGCTCAGCCAGCCTGGGTCTTTGGGTTAGTGCCCACCCATTCACTCAGTAGCTGCTCTTGTAGAAGACCAAGCTGTCCCGGTTCATCTGGTTAGGGATCTGTGGCTGTGGCCTTTGCCATGCGAAGGGGAAATTGGGGTGGCAGGTGTCTGGTGGCCTGTCTGGCACCTGTGCTGTGTTATCATCATGTCTTTCCAGGCTTGTGCTCTATGCTTAGAATCATCCCTACTCCCAACACCTACTCATCCTTTGAGTCTCAATTCTGCATTACGAAGAATCTTCACGAAGCTGGGCCATTCCCCCTGGAGACTCCCTGTCTCTTTGCACACCCACCCTACTAAAGAGAGCTCACTGGCTTCCACATCCATCTTTCCCACAAAGCTGACTGTCTCCGGCTTATTCATCTCACTATTCCTAATGCCAGGCTTTGTGGCTGGCACATAGCAGGGGCTGGACAAATCATTGATAAAACATGAATAGATGTGTTTAGTTAAAAGAGGATAAAAGGAGTCATAACATCAGCTACTCTGGAGCGTGGAATGCTTTTGATGTCTGAGTTGAGAGGCTAGGTTCTGTTTCACTGCCTCTTGCAGCCGTTGATACCAGTTCATTGATTATGTCATTCTGTTACCTGCAGCAGGAACAGATTGTGTCCTAAAAGTTTGTGGTCTGGAACTTGAAGCACATTTTCCCTCATAGAAACAGGTTAGTGGTTTTCAAATTAAAAATAAAACAAACCCAAAAAATAAAAAAATATATATATTCTACAAGAGACCAAACTTGGAAAGTCAGCTTTGAAGTGGTTTGAAGTTAACACTGGACTGGTCTCTAAGCTTTGGAAGGACAGGGGAAGACAAAAGTGTTGGGGACCCTATAGAGCTGACCCCAGAGCTGCCAGTCAGTTAAAGCACACTCAGACGCTCTTGTCCCAAATATATTAGCTGTAACATGGGGGATGGGGGATCCAGGAGTATACTTAATTTTTAAAAACCCCACTACTTTTTATTTAAACGGGTAATATACAGTAATGATAGTACAGCTTTTATAATATTTTTATATTTTAGTAACAATATTTTTACTTCAAATTTACCATCTGTGGGAAACGTTGAAGGAAAGGCCACATAGTTTTCTCTACCCAGATTTCACGCACAGTAAACTTTGCTTATCATTCCACACATTATTTTGAGTCCAGCTATTTCCTCCCCTCTCTTCTCCCTTGACCTATTTTTAGGTCTAGAAGCTAAAATAAAATAAAATAAAAAAAGATTGTCCAGTTAGGACCTAGTAACTGGCAGCCCCAAGGGTGGGTGTGCCCTGGGGCCTCAGCCCTGGCCTTAACAGGTGTCAGGGCGGTGGGGGTTCCAATCCACCTTCTGTGAAAGGAACCCTCCCTCCCTCTCTGGGTGAGGCCAAAGGCTTCTTAGTCAGCTGGCCCGGCCTGAGAAGGCGAAGACAGTGCGGGCGCTGTGGTCCCCATCTCCTCCGCTTCCCACTCCCACACACTTAAGTTTGGTCCTATTCTTCCCACGGCAAGCTGCTCTGGGGCTGCCACTCTCTTACCCCGACCCCAGCCCCCAGCCCCAGGCAGATCATTAGGCTGTAGTCAGTCCTGGCTCTTTGCCTTCCTCCCTACCAACTTCTGACCACGCTGCAGAAAGCAGATAACTGAAAGCCACTCAGTGTACCTAGGAGGCCGGGCCATGGGATGAGCTTGGCCTTTGGAGTAGGACACCATGGTTCAAATTGTAGTTGAAACCCCAGCTCTGGGACCTGTTTGCTATCGACCAGGGGCAAATGACTTCCCCTGCCTGAGCTACAGTTTCTTATCTATGAAATGGAGAAGAGGATAATGACCTACTGTGGAGGGCATTGGGATTTAGAGAAAATGTATGTAAAATGTCTGATAAAATGTGGCCTACAACTGCCCCCTATAACTGTTTATTGAGGCCTTATCTTCAGCTTTCCAGGAAAGCTGGGGAGGGTTTCTCTCTGGATCTCCTTGTGCTCATGGGGTCCAGACTGTAGGCTGGAGGAGCACAGATTTCCACAATCTTGTGGGTACCGATATGTCCTGTAGAACATCACTTTCATATTTAGAGTCGTATTCTCCTTTCTTGCTTTAGGATCTTCATGGATTGCAACATTCCACTCTTTACCTGGGTGAAACATCAGTGCATGTAATTCTCCTCCCATTTTCACTAGGTTAAAACAAATATTAGCATGGGCAGATGCCAGCCCTTGCTGGAGACCCAGTCTTTTGCATGAATGACGGTTCATAAGGCATTTATATGAGAGAAAGTGAGGGAATGCTGCTGTCCAAGTTCTGCTCTGCTGGAGGATGGCACAATGGTCTCACACGCTCAGGAAGGGTTGTAATATGGGGTTAAGTGTGCTAAGTGTGCTTAAGCCAGGTCCAAATACCGGCTTTTCGAATTACTAGACAGGTGCATCAGTTTACCCATCTGTTAAAAGCAGAGGATGATGATGACGATGCTGATGACAATGATGTGACGAAGATGAAGATGATGGTACCCATTTCCTCAGGTTGATGGAAGGTGAAATGAATTAATGCAGTGAGAATAGAGTATATTAGACTAACTCACGAACTATGTTAGCTGCCAAGGTCATGCTTTCCCCCTTGGCTGTGTAGCTGATAATAGAAATATCAAGCCTTCCAATGAGAGCGTCCCTTACTCCCTTTTCTTTCTTTTCTTAGCCTTTAGATTTTTTTCTGATTATAAAGGTTATACATACTCAAGGCAAACCACTTATAAAATGTAGAAAGGCAAAAAGAAGACAATGAAAACACAGGTTTTATCACTGCCCCAGAGATACTGTGAACATTTTCATGTCTTTCCTTCAAGGAAATAGATATTTGTAGTTGTTAGTATAGTATGTAAAAATGGGAGCCTATTAAAATGTGTAGCAGTCACCTGTAGAAACCAAAGGAAAAAAATCTGTGTTTGAAATCTGTTTGTTGCCTGCTGGAGTTCACTGTAGCTCACCAGTGTGTTATGGAGCACAAGTTCTCGGAACTAGTGGTGGGCTTGCAGCATACTTGGGAGCTTGAGAGAAGTTGAAACTCCCTGGCTGTACCTGCTGAATCAGAGAGTCTGCCCAGCAATCTGTATTTTAACAAGCCCACCAAAGGATTTTGAAGTCTGTTCAAATTTGAGAACCATTCTTTATTATTATTATTATACTTTAAGTTCTGGGATACATGTGCAGAATGTGCAGGTTTATTACACAGGTGTATGCATGCCATGTGGTTTGCTCCACCCATCAACCTGTCATCTACATTAGGTATTTCTCCTAATGCTATCCCTCCCCTAGCCCCACAACCTCCAACAGGTCCCAGTGTGTGATGTTCCCCTCCATGTGTCCATGTGTTCTCATTGTTCCACTCCCACTTATGAGTGAGAATATGCAGTGTTTGGTTTTCTGTTTCTGTGTTAGTTTGCTGGGAATGATGGTTTCCAGCTCCATCCATGTCCCTTCAAAGGACATGAACTCATCCCTTTTTATGGCCACATAGTATTCCATGATGTATATGTGCCACATTTTCTTTATTCAGTCTGTGATTGATGGGCATTTGGGTTGGTTCCAAGTCTTTACTATTGTGAACAGTGCTGCAGTAAAAATATGTGTTCATGTGTCTTTATAGTAGAATGATTTATAATCCTTTGAGTATATACCTAGTAATGGGATTGCTGCGTCAAATGGTATTTCTGGTTCTACATCCTTGAGGAATTGCCACACTGTCTTCCACAATGGTTGAACTAATTTGCACTCCCACCAACAGTGTACAAGCATTCCTATTTATCCACATCCTCTCCAGCATCTGTTGTTTCCTGACTTTTTAATGATTGCCATTCTAACTGGTGTGAGATAGTATCTCATTGTGGTTTTGATTTGCATTTCTCTAATGACTAGTGATGATGAGCTTTTTTTTTCATATGTTTGTTGGCCACATAAATGTCTTCTTTTGAGAGTGTCTTAGAAATCAAAGTTCTAGCTCAGGCACGGTGGCTCATGCCTATAATCCCAGCACTTTGGGAGGCCCAGACAGGAGGATCACTTAAGCCCAGGAGTTTGAGACCAGCCTGGGCAACAAAGTAAGACCCCGTCCCTACAAATATATATACATATAAACTAGTGGGCATGGGGGCACATACCTGTAGTCCCAGCTACCTGGGAGGCTGAGGTGGGAGAATCACCTGAGCCTGGAAAGTCAAGGCTGCAGTGAGCTGTGATCATACCACTGCACTCCCAGCCTGAATGACAGAGTAGGATCCTGTCTTGAAAGAAAGAAAGAAAAAAGGAAGGAAGGAAGAAAGAAAGAGAGAAAGAAAGGAAGGAAGAAAGTAAGAAAGGGAGAAAGAAGTCAAAGTTCTGGAATTATTCTCATAAGTTAAACAACAGTTTAAGAAACTCTTGCTCTCTAGCTGGGTGCGGTGGCTCACGCCTGTAATCCCTGCACTTTGGGAGGCTGAGGCAGGTGGATCATGAGATCAGGAGTTCAAGACCAGCCTGACCATCATGGTGAAACCCCCATCTCTACTAAAACTACAAAAAATTAGCTGAGCATGGTGGCACGCTACTCAGGAAGCCGAAGCAGGAGAATCGCTTGAACCCAGGAGGTGGAGGTTGCAGTGAGCCAAGATTGCGCCACTGCACTCCAGCCTGGGTGACAGAGCGAGACTCCGTCTCAAAAGGAAAAGAAACTCTTGCTCTCTAAGGTCTCACAAGTTTTAAGCCATGCTTTTAAAATAGATGCCGCCGAAAAAGAATGAACCCTGGAAAACATGCTGCTTGCTACAGTGAGATACTATATAAAATACAACATTATCTTAAATGTCTCTGGACTGCTTTTAAAAAGAACTTTCGTCATGAATCTAATTCCCTTCTAAATTCTAAAATGGAAAGTAATTTCCTATAGTTGGCACCTATCATATGTAGTTATAGACAGACCTACGCCGTGACACCATTTGCCATTCATTCAAATAATCACCATTTAGCTCTTTGAAGTATTTATTCTCTACCAGTTTCTTGCAGTTCTTTATGCATTAGGAAAGAACTGATCTGCTTTTATTTTCAGATTTTATTTTTAAAATATGTATTTTCAATATTATTTGGGAGTTTATACTTGACAAGGATTTGAGTAAAGTACATTTTTCTCTAGAACATTAAAAGTGTCTGAAGACCCACTGACCCTCTCCCACACTATTGCCAAGACAAGAAAACAGTTTCCAGGATTTTTCTACTCTCTTTGAGTTCTAGTCTCCAGATACAAAGGAATTGCATCTCATTTATTGGAAAGTTTGCAAAATAGAGGAATGGCCCAATGTCTGAGACATTTTAGGGCAATGCCAGAAGTCCTGGAAGAAGAGTGCTAAAGAAAAATCATCTGGATATGCCCAAAGAGAGCAGAACACGGCTTGCTCAAAATACCACTATTGAGTTTGGCTTCGGTCCCAGACAAGATTCTAGACTACATTATTTAAAATAATAACAACAAAGTTTGGGAGACTTTTGGAAAAGCAGCAATTACTGACATTCAGCCTGAGATTTTAAAAACAAAGTATGTCTGCTTGACCTTTTTCTTTCCTTGACATTGTCTCTAGACTCATTTATTAAGAAAATATGATAGGCACAAGGCCTGGGTCATAATAGAGAATCAATATTTGTTGACTGAATGAATAGGGCCTTTTGCAAAGCTTTTGATAAGATCTTTCATAACCTGATTGATAAAGCCACAGCATAAGGCAGGCTGGAAGCAAGGGCAACAAACTGGGTTAGAATTTCCCAGAAAATATCATTTCATACCAGCTGGGAGGCAGAGTTCTAATGTTGGGCCATCACCCCCCAGAAAGCGCTCCATGCATGGGTGCAGTATAGAGAACAGACTCATCAAACTGAACATGATATCGTGCTGGGCAGGGCAGCATTCATGCTGAGGAATTAAATCCAGATCAACAGACTACTGAGCAATTTTTAAACCCCTCCTTATTATCCCTAAATATAAATAATACATATTCATTGTATGCAATCTGAGAAATATAGGAGAGACTAAAGAAAAAGTATTTATGATCTCCCATCACCTGAATGTAACCACTGCTGACATTTTAGTATATTTCTTTACTTAGTCTTTGTTTAATTTATACATATTTTATCTAGATATGTTAATTTCATATTATTCTTTCACTGAAACTAAACTTTTTTAAAGCATAATTTGTAATGATTATATGACAGTTCATTATATATATGTGTTGACTTACATGTTCATTTGTAGTGACCAATACAAATAATTTTAGCAAATATTAATATAGCATTTTACTGAGGCCCAGATACTATTTAAAGTGCTTTAAATGTATTAGCTTTTTAGTCCTCACAATAACTCTGTGAGGTATTCATTATCCTTATTTTACAGGTGGAGAAACTGAGGCATAAAGAGTTTAAGTAATTTGCCCCAAATCACCCAGATTCTAAGTGGTGGGAGCAGAGATTTCTCTCTCTTTTGAGGTCAGTGTTGATATTGGAATGATTGATATTTATTAAATGATATTGGAATGATTGAAAAGCCATTTGGAAATACATGGAGTTGCTTTTCATATGGAATTTTCCTTAGTATAAATTCCAGATAAATCAAAGAGTTATAAAAGATGAAATCTTAAATATACAAGAACAGTGATTCTCAATGCTAGCTGAGGTTTAGAATCACTGGGAAATCTATTTAAGAATTACCAATGTTTGCCACTGGCCCTCACTTCCCCCCACAGCTATTTAAATCATAATCTCTGGAAGTAAGGCTAGGAATTGGTATTTTCAAAGTATGCTTTATGATTTATTTTTAAATTTTACTTTAAGTTCTGGGATACATGTGCAGAACATGCAGGTTTGTTACAGAGGTATGCATGTGGCATGGTGGTTTGCTGCACCTATCAACCCATCATCTAGGTTTTAAGCCCCACATGCATTAGATATTTGTCCTAATGCTGTCCCTCTCCTGGCCCACTACTAGTGTGTGATGTTTCCCTCCCTGTGTTCCATGTGTGCTCATTGTTCAACTCCCACTTATGAGTGAGAACATGCAGTGTTTGGTTTTCTGTTCCTGTGTTAGTTTGCTAAAGATGATGGCTTCTGGCTTCTAGCTTTATCCATGTCCCTGCAAAGGACATGAACTCATTCCTTTTTATGGCTGCATAGTAGGAATTGGTATTTTTTTTAAAGGTCCTGTTGTTTGGAATATAGCCAGGGCTAAGAGGCAATGACAAAAAAATAAATAAAAAGGGATAGATTTTTCAAAACCTGAGAAGGGAGAAAGCTTCTCTATGTATGATATAAACCTCAAAAGTTCTAAAGAAAAAACGGATAAATTCAGTGTGGAGAATTATTGTTTAATGGGTACAAAGTTTCTGCTTGGGAAGATGAAAAGTCCTGGAGATGCATGGTGGTGATGGTTGCACAGCAACATGAATGCACTTAATGCCATCAAACTGTACACTCAGAAGTGGTTAAATGGTATGTTTCATGTTATGTATATTTTACCACAATAAAAAGTGACATTACAAAAAACATCATAGGCACAATCCAAATATAAGTACCAGATTGGAAAAAATAGGTAATTCATTATAAAAAGAAGCTTATATATAAAGAGCTTGCAGGAATCAATAAGAAAAAGGGCAACCCAATGTAAAGATGGGCAACAGATACGAACAGTTTACAGAAAAAATATGAATGTTTCTTAAACATATGAAAAAAGTCCATTCTCAAAAAATGTAAGAGAAAATAAAACTACACTAAAATATCATTATCACTTAGATTGAGAAGTATAAAAACAGAGTTGGGGCCAGGTGCAGTGGCCCACGCCTGTAACCCCAATACTTTGGGCGGCTAAGGCAGGCAGATCATTAGTGGTCAGGAGCTGGAAACCAGCCTGGCCAACATTATGAAACTCGTTCTGTACTAAAAATATAAAAATTTACTGGACATGGTGGCACTTGCATGTAATCCCAGCGACTCAGGAGGCTGAGGCAGAAGAATTTCTTGAACCTAGGAAAGAAGTGGAGGTTGCAGTGAGCGGAGATGACTCCATCTCAAAAAAACAAGTTGGATAACTCAATTGTTGGTAATGGCCTGAAGAAACAGCCATTCTTATTCTTTGCTGATGGGAATATAAGTTGGTACATTTTCTATGGTGGACATATTTGGAAATATCAATAGAAACTTCAAATGCACACACAACCTGATCCCATAATTCCACATCTAGGAATTAAATCTACAGAAATATTCATATACAAAATGATGTATATACAAGGTGATTCATCGCAATTATTTGAAATAGCAAAGGGGGATGCAAACATCTGCCAATAGAAGAGTTGTCAAATAAATGTTGGTATGTCGACAGCATGTACTTTGAGGACACTCTGTGGATGTTAAAGAAATAAAATCTATATATGCTAATAAAAAATGATTGGTCCTATGTGAAAACAGCAAGTGTAAGTAAAAGAAGAGAAGGGATATATAATAACGTAATTATTATAAATATATAATAACATGTAAGAAACTGGCAAGAAAAGTCACCTCTAGGATATAAAGAAGACGTTTTTCACTGTGTGCTTTTTTTTCTTATTGATTTTTTTTAAACCTCATGAATGTTTCTCTCAAAGATAATTCTTTTTTCTTTAAATAAGCTTCACTGGGGAGGGCCAGAACCATATAAAATGGTATCTAGAAGTACCAATTGTTGTATGCTACTGTTGTTTGCTAAGTGGCAGGGGGAAGACTTGAATATGTTTAGGTGATGGAGGAAGAACATCAGTAGAAAGGAAAAGGCTGATGGAGCCAGTTATCTGGGGACGAGGAGAGGAATGAAGGCGGGATCAGGAGGCAGGCATTAGCTCTGGGCAGGAGCAGACACACCTCCTTCCCTGAAATGGATGAGATAAGGGGAGGATTCCTCCTAAAGAGATAAAACCAGAGCCTGAGCAGAGGGCTGGAAGGAAGTGAAGGGAAGGGCCAGTGGGCTGAGGATGCTAGACAGTGGACCAGGTCTGAAACCATGTAGGAAGAGGGCAAGCAGTTCTATCCTCTGCTTTCCCGTTCGTCTCCCCAGTGAACTGGAACCCCCCTCCTACTCCCGAGCACTTCTCATAGTCCCCAGAGCCTGAGTGGGTGCATGGTCATGGGACACAGCTCAAGGAATGTTTCTCAGATTACTTAATTGACCCTGCAAATACAAAAACAAACAGATGAATAAACGAACTCCAAGTCTACCACTTCATCAATGCTGTGAGAAGGCCTTTATCCCACCTGGCATTATCCAGCTTATTTACCTACCTTGTTAGTAAGATTTGTTTGCTCTTTCCAATACAATAGCTACCCTCAAAGGAAGGAGATGGTGAGGTTCTGTGTTTAAATACGCTGCAGGCTGTGATGGCAAATTCTTTGCAGGACTCCACTGGAGCCCCTCCTCTTTCCTAATGTCACTTTCATCACTCGCGCTTGAAATCCCACTGTCAGTGGTCCATAGCTGCCTGCCTCTCTCTGAGAGTGGGTTTGGGGGGTGGGGCAAGGGAGTGCGGAAGGACGGTTCTGCAGAGGGAGGGGAGCACAGCACCCTGGGAGAGGTGACACTTGGTTACTGATGTCTTAGTACTGGTGGTTTGCAGTTAAAAGGGACCAGCGGACACTTGGTATGGGAGGAGTGAAGAGGCGAGGCTCTTAAAAGCAATCTGATGATCAATGCGCGTCCTCTATTTTGCGGGAAGGCCTGCCCTCCCTCCACTCCGGGCTCTGCTTTTCTCTCACCTCTATCAGCAGAGGAGCTCACTGTAGCCTGGGAGGGACTCCCCTTCACTCAGCCATTCTTCCCGCCGTAGCTGAGCACTTGCTGCAGGCCCCGCCTGTGGCAGGCAGAGGAATGCAGAGGCCCCTCCCTCGATGGCCGGCACAGAGGAGCCTTCAGCTCCAGCTGGTTCAGTGTCCCCTGATTGCCTTTGGATATTATCTGAATCCGGGATTAACGACTCCTGAACCCCGAGCAAGTGAGAGACAGCAGTGCCCTCCAGGGACCTGGCAGGGTGCACATGCCAGGCAGCACGTAGCTGCTACGGCAGGCGTGGAGGCGTTGCCATGGAAACTGCCCAGGCGGCCTTTCCACTCTCAACCTCTAGGTTCCTTTGTCTGTGTCATTCGTTTCTGGGAGACACGTGCAAGGCTGTCTCTCTTCCTTTTCCTCATCCCTGGAAAGAGTCGAGGAGGAGCTGCTGGTGAATGGGTGGGAGAAGTCAAGTGCAGCCCGGGTGGGAAAACAGCGGGTGGATGCCAGGGCTTCCAGCGACGTGTGGGGCAGTGGCTCGCAGCTCTCAGCTCTGCTGCTCTGGTGGGAGAAGCCCCTCTTCGGCTATTGCATTCTCCCAGAGCGGCTGCCCTCTCCTCTCCCTGCACCCGCAGGCTGTGAGGTGCTTAGGGGCAAGGTAGACAGAGCTGGATTTGCTGTACCAGACCTGGTACCGAGGCAGTGAGGTACAGTTAAGAGAGCACTGGAAGTGGAGTCAGGAGGCCTGGATTTTGGCCTCGAATCCTGGCACAGCCTAACCTTAGGCAAGTCTTTTCCATCCTCCTGGCTCAGTTTGCTGGTCTGGAAAGTGAGAGGGCTGGAACAGAACAGTAATTCCACAATGCTGCATCCGAATCATCTGAGAAGCTTTATTACACAATGCAGATTTCTAGGCCCAACCCCAGATTCCTATTAATTATGTCTGAGTGGAGCCTCGCAATATGTATTAAGGCAAATGTAAATTCATTTCATTATGAGACTCTGTTGACATACTTGAGATAATTAGAGACACTTGAAAGCAGTCACACCAGAACTGTGAATCACTGAATTAGATGTCAAGTACACTTGAATAATTGAACAGAATATACTAAGAATATATTATCTGATTAGTTCCAAGCCTTTGTGGCAACAATTCCACTTATCTCATTATGCAATGTCTTTCAGTAAAAAAAAAAAATGACGGTCATTGAAAGCTTCTCAAGGAGGCATGACCTCACAGTGTCCTTGAGCCTCAGGAAGAAATGGGTACTTATGCAGCCTCTTCCAGGTGACGGCCACCTACCAAATGCCACACCTGTTTTGCAGGAAGTGGGGCAAAGAACAGGACAGCTAGTACTGCCTCGAAGCTTTCCTTCCTTCACTTCAGCAAATCCATTTCCTCTAGGTCTTTGCGGACTCTTCAACTTTTCATGTATTTATTCAGTAAATGCTGATTGTATGAGTATGCGGACTCTCCAACTTTTCATGCATTTATTCAGTAAATACTGACTGTATGAGTACAGTCAGACTCTGTGCTGGGCACTGGGGATAGAGTGGAGGGCAGGTTGTGGGCCAACCACAAGATGATGTCATGAGTGCTGTGAAGGTGCAATGGAGTGCCTAGGAAGTGGCCTCAACCCAGGTGAACCCCAAATATCTTCTTGCCCTTCTCCTGTCTCTAAGTATTGTCACTTTCTAAAACTCGTTGATATGGTTTGACTCTCTGTCCCCACCCTAATATCATCTTGAACTGTACTCCCATAATTCCCATGTGTTGTGGGAGGCACCCAGTGGGAGACAATTGAATCATGGGGGCGGTTTCTTCCATACTGTTCTTGTGGTAGTGAATAAGTCTCACAAGATATGATGGTTTTATAAGGGGAAACCCTTTTCACTCGGTTCTCATTCTCTCTTTTGCTGCCTCCATGAAAGAAGTGACTTTCGCCTTCTGCCATGATTATGAGGCCTCCCTAGCCACATGGAACTGTTAGTCCATTAAACCTCTTTCTTTTGTACATTCCCCGTCTCTGGTATGTCTTTATCAGCAGCATGAAAATGGACTAATATACTCATTTTTGTGCAAACCTAAAATGGCATTTATTGGCAGCATATTGGTGCAGAACAGGATGGATGTCCATGACCAGTAGACTGGCTTGATTGCAGGTGGCCCCAGCAGGGAGATTCTCACAATTGGTGATGAGAAGTTCACACTGTAGGCCAGTCAGTATCAAGAAGGTTCAAGCAGCTGGGAAGAGATGAATACCCTGGTGGGGATGTGAGAGCTTGCTACGTAGGTGTTTCGCAAGTCCAACAGTGGTCATGTGGATTCAGTCTCAGAGTTCTGGGCCAGGACTAGGATGGGGCTTTGTCCAGAGGGACCAAGAAACTGTGCAGGGGATACAGGCATGCACACAGACTTGGGCATGATGGGGAGGGTAGTGTTCAGTGACGGATTCTCTGAAGAAGGGATGTCTGAGCTGAAACCTGAAGGCTGACTCAGAAGTAACTTGACAAATAGAGGAGGAAAAGATTCCAGGAAGAGGGAGCAGAATGTGGAGGCTCTCGAGAAGAGGCTACCAATGCCTGCTATCTAAACAGAATCAATGTGTTCCCTTTCTACAGAGAGCGAATGAGAGCTCAGAAACCTTACACACCTGGAGAATTTGGCCAGGCCCTGAAAGACATCGAGAAGTCTGCCAAGGGGACAGAATCCGGGAGTGACATTCCTTCCTAACCAAAGAGAATATTAATGACCTTTGCATGGTTGATTGGAAGGCCGCGAGGTGGCCAATTTTCAGAGCTCTTCTCTATGTCTCAGGGATAGCTAGGTGATAGGAAAGAAAACAAGAGGCTCTTATATATTTTACTTCCACGAAGTAAAAGTGGAATCCCCATAATGGATGATTTTGCTTTAAACAGTATTTTAAAAATTTAAGAAAAGAAAGAAAAACAGACATTAAAAGCATTTCCTCTGCTTTTTACTATTTTTGATGCTCTTTATTCCTTCCCATAGATATAAATTTTCATATGATACCATTTTCCCTTGGCCTGAAGAACTTCCTTTAACATATAGGTAGATTTATTGATGATGATAAATTCAGTTTTTATTTGCCTAAAATATTTTTTTACCTTCAATTTTAAAGGAATTTTCACCAGGTATAGAATTCTAGTTTGACAGTTATCCTTTCAACACTTTTCAGATGTGGTTCAGTTGTCTATGGTCTCTCTTGTTTCTGGTGAGAAATGAGTTGCCATTCTTATCACTAATTCTCTATACGTAGTGTTTTTCCACCTTTTGTACTTTTTAAGATTCTATCTTTCTCTTTTATTTTCAGAAATTTAACTGATAGCCGGGTACAGTGGCTCACGCCTGTAATCCTAGCACTTTGGGAGTCTGAGATGGGTGGATCACCTGAGGTCAGGAGTTCAAAACCAGGCTGGCCAACATGGTGAAACCCCATCTTTAAAAAAAAAAAAAAAAAAAAAAAAAATTTAAAGAAAAGAAAAAATAAAAGAAATTAAACTGATAATATGATTTTCTTTGTATTTATCCCACTTAAGCTTTGATAGACTTCTTAGGTCTATAAGTTGATGTTTTAAATAAAATTTGGAAAAGTTTTTGTCCGTGTTTCTTTAAGCATTCTTTCTGTATAATTTTCTCTCTCATCTCTTACTGGGATTCCAATTGCCTGTACGGTAGACTTCATCTTTCAAATTATTGAGACTCTATTCATTCCTTTTAATTTTTTTCCTCTGTGATTCAATTTGGATAATTTTTATTGACCTGTTGTTAACTTCACCAATTCTTGCTTCTATAATACATTGTTTAATCTTTATTTCATTCAGTGAATTTTTAAAAATTTCCCATATTATCAATTCTATTGTTGAAACTACTAAAAAAAATTTCCCATATTAGAATTTTCAGTTTTGTAAGCCTCATTTAGCTCTTTATTAGCATTTCATTTCTCTCCTGAGGCGTCTCATTCTTTCATCTATCACATCCATCCATAGGTGTTTTAATACATTTACCATAGTTATTTTAAAATCCTGTCTGCTGATTCCTGTATATAGGTTGCCAAGATGTCTGTTTCTATTGGCTGTTTTCACTTGATTATGGTTGACAGTTTCCTGCTTCTTCACAAGTTTAGTGAATTCTTTTTATTGTGTATTCATTATCGTGCATATTACATTGTAGAGATTCTGGGTTGACCTATCTTATTCTAATGAGGATAGAGTTTTGTTCGGGCTGGCAGTTACTGAAGGATCACCTAGTTTCTATGAAGATTTCATTTAGACTATGTATGGCAAGTCTACTTTACTGTAAATGCTAGGGTTTAGGCCCTAGTTTTGGGATTTGGCTTTTACTCCTAAGTTATGGCCCTTCTGGAGTTTCACTGTAAAACTAAGGCCCACTGAATTGGTGAATTTTCTTCAAATTCAGTCTCCCCAGCACTAGACAGCAATGGAAATATCTGCACAGCCTTTCAGCTTCCCACTTGTTGCTTCCTACTGGCTTTCTTGGACCTTTCCCTGAACATGTACAATTCAGTCATCCGAGGATTTGAAAAGAATTTGCACACAGATTTTGGGCTTACTCCTTTGAGACTCCTTCCTTTCCAGGATTTCTCTCTCAATATCCAGTTGTTTTGCCAGTCTCAAACTCTGACCTCCGACTCCTTAGCCCAGTAAGACTGATGGTCTCTGTCTGAGCTGTATTCCCATGCACTACACCACTCAATCCTTAGGGGAAAGAAATGGGACAAATATGGATCTCATCTGCTGTGTTTTTCTTCTTTGAAATGTCAAGTCCTCTTAAGTTTCTGTATGTTCTTCATTTCTCTCCAATGCTTTCAAATCATTGTTTTTTTTTTTTTTTTCAATTTTGTCTGCAGTTTAAATTACCAACAGGAGAATTAATTCAATATAGAATCACTGGAATAGGGATAGGATAGAAGTTGATTTTATTCTGCGTATCTGACAAAAGGTTGTGATTCCAAAGCAAAAGTGATAAGAATGCTCAAACATCTTATTTAGGTAGTAGGGGAATTTAAGAGCCAAACCTGGCCTTTTCATAGAGTCTAAAATTGGCACTCAGAACAGTGAGTGTGGAGAGCAGTTAGGAGGCTGAGGTCTTTGTGCAGGGATGTGTTGAAGGCTCATTTTAGAGGGGTGATGATAGAAACAAGGATGGTAGAGGAAGATTGAGCTAGACAAGAAGGACTTGGGTCTCACTGAATAAGGAGAAAAAAGGGGAAAGAAGAGACAGAAATGACTCTTCAACTTTGATCTTGGAAGACGGAAGGGCACAACTCTTGAGAAAAGCATGGAAATTGGGAAGGGTTGTTATAGGCGAAGGCGATGAAGAGTTCACATGGAAGAGGCAGTGTTGAAGGTCAGTTAGGCTAGAGGTGATGATCTCTTTTTGGGAGAGTGTAGAGAGAGCCGTGTGGAGACCTGGGGACTGATCCTCGGCAAATACTGGCATTGAATGGATGGAAGAAGAAAGTAGAACCTTTGAGAGAACCTTCTCTGGAACAATCTAGAAGAGGCATCAGAGAGGTAGAAGGGGATCTAGAGGAGAATCTGTCAAGAATGAAGAGACCTGGAGAGTGGTGAAAGCTCAGAGGCCTAAAGTGGAGGAGTGGAGACAAGAAAAGACCACCAGAGGCCAGCAGGTGGTTAGCAGTGACGGTGGTGAGAACAGAAGTCATCGTAGGTTAAATAGGAAGTGAGCTTACTTAAAAAAATTCTCTGCCTTTAATGCAGTCCTATTCCTCATCCACCAGCTCTGCCACTCTCAGGTCAGGCTCTTTGTTGCCTCTGGGAGACTGGCAGTTGCAGTTGTTGCCAAGTGGCCTTCACAGGTTCAGCTCCCTGAGGATTAACCACCCAGAGGAGGAGTCAGCTCTGAGGACAGAGAGATGAGCACACCAGCTGAGCAGCCTAACCTCCCCATGTTTGGAAGATAAATGCTTCCCATCCCAGAATTTTAATTTGAGCTTTCCAACGTTTCCTGCTTTCCAAATATTTAGCTAAGATAATGGATAACATTTAATTGTATACCTGTCTCCCTCAAAGCATTTTAAAACAACCTTCTCCCAAGATCCAGATTGGCTGGGGATTAGGCAGAAGGAAGACTTTGTTCCTTAAGCACCATTTTCCCTTTTACAATCTCATTGTCAGCTTTTTGGAGCTGGTCTCAGGTGACATTAATATGGAGCTGGCTGTAGACACAGCAGGCTCTGGGCACTTATTAGGGTGCCCCTCTCAAGCTAAAAGACTAAGGCATGAATTAACTGAGAATAAGGAGGAATAAGGAAAGGATCACCCAACGCAATCTAGTATAATGACAACTTCTAACTTCTAGGACCATTAGAGGTCCTGCCTTAATTCCTCTCCTGCCTCTAAGGCAACAAGACTGAGTGCAGAAACTAGTTTGGGTCTGAGCTGATCCTGGGCAGAAAGAGGGAGGGCTGGATGAGGCATAGAGAGGTGGAGTAAATTGGTGTTACTGTGTAGGAACCAGGCAGGACATTACAGAAAAAAGCACATTGTGTGGCACATATTTTGCACTTAATAAATGTTAGGGATGATATCCGTGAAGACAGAGTCAGTGGGGGTACAGTCACCACCATATTCCTGGGGGCTAGCAAGATACCTAGTGCATAATAGGTGCGTAATAAATATTTACTGACTAAATAAATGAATACATAAAATCAGGCCAAAGCTTGTTAATCTCTTCAGAGATACGGTCCAATGTGCTGCTTAAAAACACAGACTGTGGAGCCGAACTGCCTGTGTTTACAGCCTGGTATTGACTAGCTGGGAAACCTTGGGAAAGTGACTTAACCACTCTGGGGCCCAGTTTCTTCATCTGACAAACAGAGGTGAAAATATAACTAACTCACACAAAAAGCTGTGGTGTGGCTTAGATGAGTTAGTATCTGTGCTGTGCCTGGAACAGTCCCTGACATAAAGAGCTATACAATGGTTTGCTATTATTACTATCTCTTTGAGAAACATGTGCATTTTAAAAGAGACCCAAAATAAGATGACTGGGTTTAGCCAAACAAGAAATCATTAATGATTGAATTCCAATCTTTCAAAATATACCAAAAAAGCAATGTCTACTCAAATCCCAGTTCAGGTTCTATGTTTCTGGGACTGAGAGAGGATTTAGAAAAATTGGATGAGCAGAGTAGCTCTTGGTCCGAAGCAGCTAGAAAAATGATTGTTTTCTATTTTCTAGAGAAGAAACTTGATGGATAATCAAACCAAGTCTCATGTGGAGAGTGGGAGAGAGGCGGTAGCTCAAAGTGATGATGATTCTACCTGCCTCAGACGCAGTCTGTATCTTCTGTTGGCCCAAGATGTGAGAGAAATTTTCACAGCAATGGAGCCTTGCATAATTAGATATTCTTCCTCTGCGGATTGGGATATAGAAAGGAGGACATTTTCATTTAATGAGACGATCATACACGGCTAAGAACACAAGTTAGGAGTTAGGATAGAAAAGTGTTCTTCACCATTAATCCTGCCTGTAATAAAGTCTGTTGCACTACTTGTCTCAATCTGGGTTCGATCAGGGACGCTGGACCACTGTGAGTATTGTGTATTAAGGAATTTATTAAAGGAACTAGACCTTATGCAATTGTGAGAGAATCTGGGGAAACACAGATTTGTGAAGGGAAGTTGAAGAAACAGAGGAAGAGTCACTAACTGGCCCCTGTGCTGGCAAATGAGCTGAAACTTGCAGGAAAATCTGGGAGCCAGGCATGTTCTACCACTGGTGTAGAAGTCCATGGAAGGTAGTGGACTCAGGGTGGCTTCTGGCTTCTGTAGATTTGAAGTGTCTGATGATGGAGCCTGGATTACTACTGGTCAGCAGGGCTGGCAATCAGAAAAGAGCTAGAAGGAGAGTCAGTCACGGAGTGGGGTGCCTACCTGCACCTCTGTGGTGTCTGTTACCTCCTCTGACATGTGACAAATGCAGATGGCTGTGACTTCTGTCCTTCACAGTCACACAGCTTCACCTATGACCCAGGACCATACAGGTGAGGAATTTTGTGAGACAGAGTTCTCAACATGGCCAAGTTGATGACAAAACCATTAAGCACATTATTATAATGATGTAATATAATTGATGGCTGCTTTGGTTTGTTTTTATATTTATTAATTCATATTTTTCCTCATTTTAAAATAGGATTTCTGAAGCAGCTTGGAGAAACATTAGAAATTGAATGAAATTTTAAAAGGAAGTGATAGAAGCAAAGAAAAATGTGTAGGGCAATAAAATAATTCCAACATAGTGCTGGTGTTCAAGAAATCCATCTAAGAGCCTGTTTCATTGCAGATGGAGCTACAGATTGGGCTCAGGGCATCCTCAGAACCAAAGCAAATATTTTGTGACAAGGATCATCACAAGGGGAGTGGCAAAGATTTTCCTGGTCCTGTGAACTAAGGGAAATATCTCCTAAGGGTCCTCAAAAATATCCCTTTGATAAGGTTTCTTGGAACCATTCAGTGAAATCTGTGCTCTGAGGAATTAAAACAAAGAAGACCTGACATGTGCTTCAGGCTTTCTTGGCCTCATTCAGACCCTATCCTGCCAGAAAGCTGGCAGGAGACAATTTCTAAACATTATAGCTATATGAATGGATGGTCTTTATATCCTTCAAGGTAGGGGTTGATGAGCTTTTCTTTCTTTCTTTCTTTTTTTTTTTTTGGAGACAGACTCTCACTCTGTTACCCAGGGTGTAGTGCAATGGTGCAATCTCAGCTCACTGCAACCTCTGTCTCCTGGGTTCAAGTGATTCTCCTGCCTCAGCCTCCTGAATAGCTGAGATTACAGGCGTCCACCACTATGCCTGGCTAATTTTTGTGTTTTTAGTAGAGATGAGGTTTCACCATGTTGGCCAGGCTGGTCTTGAACTCCTGACCTCAGGAAATCCACCCGCCTCAGCCTCCCAAACTGCTGGGATTACAGGTGTGAACCACCACGCCCAGCCAATGAATTTCTTCTGTAAAGGGCCAGATAGTAAATATTTTAAGCTTTGCAGGTGATTAGGTCTCTGTTACAACTACTCAGCGTTATCATTATAGCATAAATGCAGCTATAGAGAGTCTGTAAACAAATGAGTGTGGCTGGGTTCCAATAAAACTTTATTAAGGAACATTAAAATTTAATTCTAATTTCCATGTGTCACAAAATATTTTTATTTATTTAATTATTGAGACAGTTTCATGTCAATAAATTTAAAGTAACTAAAACAAAGAGATCGTGGCCAGGTGTGGTGGCTCATGCCTGTCATCCCAGCACTTTGGGAGGCTGAGGCGGGCAGATCATGAGGTCAGTAGTTCGAGACCAGCCTGACCAATATGGTGAAACCCCGTCTTTACTAAAAATACAAAAATTAGCTGGGCTTGGTGATGCATGCCTGTAGTCTCAGTTACTCGTGTTTTCAGCCTGGTATTGACTAGCTGGGAAACCTTGGGAAAGTGACTTGGGAGGCTGAGGCAGGAGAATTGCTTGAACCTGGGAGGTGGAGGTTGCAGTGAGCCGAGATTGCACCACTGCACTCCAGCCTAAGCGACAGAGCAAGACTCCATCTCAAACCCCACCCCCACCCCCCCCACACACACACAAAGAAATCACTTGATCTCACCGGGCTCAAGTGATCTTCCCATCTTAGCCTCCTGTAGCTGGGACTTACAGGTACATGCCACCACACCCAGCTAATTTTTAAATATTTTGTAGAGAAGAGGTTTTGTCAAATTAGCCTGGAGTGGTGGTTCAAGTGATCCACCTGCCTTGGCCTCCCAAAGTGCTGGGATTACAGGTGTGAGCCCCACACCTGGCATGTTGTCCTTGTTAATATACCCCTCCAGTGTTTTTCAAAATTCTCTCGGTCTATCTAGGGCATGTCAGGAAAAGCTCAAGCAGGGGTCTAAGACAGCAGGTGAAACCTATTCTGCAGGGAGGTAGATGAGAAATGATCTCAGCTGGGAAGAGAGTGAATGCAGGCAGCCACTGAGCAATGAGATGTAGAACCCCAGCTCTCTACATCACCCAGCTCCTGAATCTAGACACTTTCAACTTAAAGTGTGGTCTTGGGATTGGCAGCATCCATACAACCTGGGAGGTTGCTAGCCTTGCAGAACCTCAACTCCTGCTCAGACTTGCTGAATCGGAAACTCTGTGGGTGGGGCTCAGGAACCTGTTTTCACACACCCTTCAAAGATTCTGATGCCTGCTCAAATTAAAGAGCATCTTAAACAGCAAGTGAGGTGTATGGGAATGTAGGATGATATCTCCAACTACATGATTCATAACAAGTTGCTGATAGATGAATAAAGGAAAAGGCAGTTGGGGGACAAAAAACGAGCAGTTGAAGAAAAATTACTGTATTATTTATTCATTTATTTAACACACATTTATTGGGCCAGGTGTTATTCTAGCACTGTGGATATAAATGTAAATAAAATAGACAAAAACATTTGGCTTGCTCTTGTGGGGAAACTTAATAATTGAGATTAAAAAAAAGGATGTGGTATTTAAAAGGTAAAAAGTGCTAGAGACAAAGCAGGGAAGGTAAATGGGCCATGTGTGGGTAGGGACAGAGAAAGGGTTTGCTGTGTACCAAAAAATGGCTAAAGAAGGCCTGATGGCTGTGTGCAGTAGCTCAGGCCTGTAATCCCAGCACTTTGGGAGCTGAGGCAGGTGGATCATGTGAGGTCAGGAGTTAGAGACCAGTCTTGCCAGCATGGTGAAACCCCGTCTCTACTAAAAATATAAAAAATTAGCCAGGCGTAGTGGTGTGCACCTATAATCCCAGGTACTTAGGAAGTTGAGGCAGAAGAATCACTTGAACCTGGGAGGTAGAGGTTGCAGTGAGCCGAGATCACGTCATTGCAGTCCAGCCTGGGCAACAAGAGTGAAACTCCATCTTAAAAAACAAAAGGCCGGGCATGGTGGCACACACCTGTAATCCCAGCACTTTGGGAGCTGAGGCAAGTGGATCACCTGAGGTTGGGAGTTTGAGACCAGCCTGACCAACATGGAGAAACCCCATCTCTACTAAAAGTACAAAAA
>PVKP010005518.1:0-89018 GCA_004027715.1 Plecturocebus donacophilus | reverse complement strand
CAGCCTCAGTTTCCTTATCTGAAACATGCCCACTGTTCTTTAAAGTCCTGTCTGGCTCTGACACCCAACCCTGGGAGAGCCCTGGCCCAGCCTCGGCGCCCAGCACCAGGCACAGGTGGAGGGAAGCCACACTGTGCTCTTGAATAATGAGGCCCCAGATGCTGCCCCCCCAGCGTTTGACAGGCAGGGTCCAGCCACAGCAGCCACCTTGGGAGCAGCCGCACTGAGCAGTGATTATCTCACCCCTGGTAAGCAGCTGCAGGAGAAGCTGCTTTGGAGAGCGGCAGGCAGGCTTGGCTTCAGGAGCACATGGTAAAATTTGGTGCAATTAGCAGTGAAGGAACACACATTACTACTATTATTATGTTCTCTTGGCATTTCTGCCCTATTGCAGGCTGCCTTCTTACTTTAATTTTTTTTTAAGAAGAGGGAAAAAAAGCTCTTTGGGAACTAAAGCAACCTAAAAATGCCAAGAATTAAAAATGCAAATTCATCCAAGATGTTTTCTGCCCAAGACGGCAGTGGCCACATGGCTCGATAACATTTTAAATGTTAAAAAATGGGTAATTTTCAGTAAAAATCAAACTTGCCAGAGCCCGAGTTTAAACGGATCCCATCTAGCACCCAGGCACCTGGCCAATATTAACGAACAACAAGTCCCTTCAGAAGGTATGTACTATTAAAATAAGGAGAAAACACAAACTTTGCGTGGGCAACGCGGGTCCCTGGGAATCCGGAAAACGAGGACGGCTGCCCCTGGATCCAGCTCGACCCCTGTCTTGAGTGGGTGGGTTGCCTCCTGCACTTGGATGCCCCATCTGCAAAATGACCATAAGTAAAATCTACCTTTGGGCTTTTACTAAGATTAGTAATGAGATTAGAAAACAGCAATAATGTTTTCTTGGTAAACGTTGAACAAATATCTTGCCCAACAAAAATATCTCACTAAACAAAAACTTTTAAGGGCAGGGATTAAATCTTAAATGTGCTCCCACCCCAGCCCCAAGTACCCGCAGTGCCTGGCAAAGGATCTGGCTCTAAACAGATGCTCAGTGAGTGCTTTGGTAGCAACCGGCCTCGAGAGAGCTGGCAAACACACTCTGTGTACCCAGCATGTGCAGCACCCAGCCTCACCGTTCAAAGATGAATAGAACCTCCATCTACCCAGAGGGCTCAAGGCTCCAAGGACAAAAAGCACATCCATCCTTTGGCTAATGCAGCCAGGTGAGAAGTGGTTCACAGGACAGGTCTTACCATGAGGTACCCAGGCTCCACGCCTGCTCCGCCTCTTACTGGCCATGGGACCTCAGGTGAAGCACTAAACCATTCCACACCTCAATTTGTCCATCTGTAAAATGGGGATCACAATGGAACCCAACTGCCAGCGCTGCCATAAGGATGAGTCATGCAGGGCTTGTAACACTTGCCTGGTCCACAGTAAGGGCTCAAGAAACAGAGGCTGTTCCAGTGATTATCTGCATGTCCTCAGTGAAGCTGCTGCCCTCGGTGTCCCTTGGTCTGAAATGAATCCTGCACCTGACCAGGATGGTCTCTCCCTTATATAATGAGGCAGGGGCATGTGCCGGGGCCCCACGAGGTTCAGCCCTTGTGTGCTCAGTCCTGGCCAGAACTCAGCTGGAGACACACTCACCTGAAACTCAGATCTGCCCTCTCCTGTGCCTGGAAACCACCACCCATACCATCACCTCTGCCAGAGCCAAAGCCAGCCTTAGCTTGGCCTTCAAGGCCCTAAGCCTTCCCCTGGTGTCTTCTGCCCTCAGCTCCCCAGCCTGCCCTCACCGGCCCTTGCTCTTTCATAGCACACTCAGCACCCACTCACCTCCAGGCCTTTGCCTGGAGCCTTTGCTGGGCTTCCCCTCCAGGGATCCGCAGGGCTCACCTAGCCCCATCCTCTAGGTCACCTCGAGGCGGCTTTCCCTGCCTGCCTGGGTAAGACGGCAGCTCCACCCTGTCCCAGGTAGTGGGTCTGCCAGCCTACAGCATGTGCTTTTGTGTCTAGTTCCTTCTTCTCCTCACTAAAGTCCAAGCTCTGTGAGGGCAGGGTCTTGATGACCTACATTTCTAAGTTTTTTTGTTTTGTTTTGTTTTGTTTTTGAGACAGTCTTGCTCTATCACCTAGGCTGGAGTGCAATAGCACGATCTCAGCTCAGCTCACTGCCTCCCGGTTCAAGTGTTTCTCCTGCCTCAGCCTGCCGAGTAGCTGGGATTA
The DNA here is from genome assembly GCA_004027715.1 of Plecturocebus donacophilus. NCBI lineage: Eukaryota > Metazoa > Chordata > Mammalia > Primates > Pitheciidae > Plecturocebus > Plecturocebus donacophilus. Next base: position 86,788 of record PVKP010005518.1, on the reverse strand, counting down.
CAGATGGGCACCACCATGCCCGGCTAATTTTTGTATTTTTAGTTGAGATGGGATTTTGCCATGTTGGCCAGTCTGGTCTCCAACTCCTGACCTTAAGTGATCTGCCCACCTGGACTCCCAAAGTGCTGGGATTACAGTTGTAAGCCACCACACCCAGCCCTGACCTAAGTTCCTTTGAAGCCTGAGGAGCTTAGGAGGTAAGAAAAATGGAGTAGCGTGGATGCCTGGCATCAGGATGGGGCAGCATAGACCCCGAAGTGAGGGGCCACACCTCATCTCACAGTCAGGGAAAACCAGCTTCCATACAGGAAGGGAGCTATCCCGGGCCCGGGCACCAGCCTCCTTCCCTTCCCTGGTTTCGTCTGTGAACTGATGTCTCTAGCGAGCTGGATTCACGGAGTTCAACCACGAGACAGCTCTGTTTAGTCTCCTCCTGTTTCTTTACAACTCATCCCAAGGGAAGAGCTTCCCCTGCCCTGGACTCCCACAGTCCCAGAGGCTCAGGACTCCCTAGGTCACTCGGGCAATGAAAGTTCTGCCATCACCTTAAGCTGCCAGACACTGTCACCTCAGCAACTAAAAGCATCTTATATCTTGTCATCATGAAAACTTCCAATGTGATCTAAAGTTCAATCTCTTCCCATCCCATGCTGGGCCTGCTGCCCCTGAGATCAGATCAGCCAGGGCAGGGGGTCTGATCCACCTTCCCTCGTCCCCTGCCCTTGGCCGACTACCCCCCACCCCTTCCCTGCAGGACAGGGGAGCCTTGGAGCAGGGCTGGCCCCCTCGCTGTGCTGAGCTCACACAGGGTCCATGGGACATACACCTTTGCGAGTGGAGGCCACGTCAACACGGCCAGCTCAGCTGTCAGACAACTTTTACACCTCTCAGACAGAAACTGGCCAGCAGGTCCCCTGTGTCCACCCTGAAAGGGACAGGCAGGAAGCACCTCCACAAAACTCGAGGTGGGGGCAATTGCAAAGACGTGGAACCAATCTAAGTGCCCATGAACCAACGAGTGGATAAAGCAAATGCAGCACACAATACCATGGAATACCACTCAGCCATAACAAGAGTGAAATCATGTCTTTTGCAGCAACTTGGATGCGATGGAGGAGGGGGTCTCTTCGTGCCCCCTGATATGCTACGGAAAGGCCCAAGTACAGTTCTTCCCAAGGAATCGTCCCCCGAGACCTCTCCCTTTATTCCTCCAGAGATCCGTCTTCCTATATTCTCACTGTGAGTGGAGAGTTCCAAAGGCCCGGATCCACTTCCCTTTGAAAACCTGCAGCGACATCGTGTTCCGGGAACTTCGCTTAACAGGGCAGGATCTGTTAGACTTTGATGTTCTGCTGAAACTTCCAACCTCACAACCTGTCACAGCGTTTTTCTTGGTGGGTGTGTTTCTCTGGGAAAAAAGAGAGAGAGAGAAGTCGCAAATGAGAAGCTTATGACACCAATGGACAGATGATTGTCGCAAATTTTCTGAAGTTCAATACAACGTGGTCCTCTGGCGATGCGGCCTTTGGAGATGTGGAACCACCAGAACGCCCTCCAATCCCCAGCCTAGAGCCATGTCTTCCAGTGAGCAGGTAGCAGAGCTGCAAGGAAGCCTACCTTCCAGCCTCCCCGCACCTCCCCCATTCAACTGGAGTGCCTCCAGGACAGCCATGGCCACACCGGGCCACCGCAGGGACTGACTTGCACATGGTCGCTTTGTGGGTGGGAAGCTGTAACTATCCTCATTTTACAGATAAGGAAACTAAATAGTAGGAATAGCTTTCCAGAGGCCACACAACTATTAGGTGGAGGAACTGGGATTTGAACCTGCAGCTGTGGGGTCCCGAGCCCATGCACCTTCCCCTCCTCCACCTCTGCCTCTAAGGAGAGTCTCACCCTGAAGTGAGACTCCTGTTTCCTGGTAGATGCATCGAGGCTCCCACCAGGCCCGTGGGAGATGCCTCCTGGAGAGCAGCCCAATGAGGAGAAGGAGCAGCAGAGGGCAGGCAGAGCGTGACTGAGCCTCACGCTGCTGGCTTTGTTCTCTTCCCTGCCCCAGACCCCACTGCGGGCATCTCTCATTCCATGGACATACCCTCCCCGGGCCCTCGCTGGCCCAGCCCCTGGGCCAGGCACTAGAGGTGCCAAGGAAAACAAATACTGGTCTCAGCCTTAAGGAGCCACATTGGAGAGGTCACCCCGACAGACAAGTGGGCCAGCAGTGCCAAGCAGTGGGAACGCTGCCCTGGGCGCTGCCAGGCTGTGGATGTCAGAGCAGCGTCCACCACAAAGAGATGGTCTGAGCTGCTGCAGCAGAAGCCGGGAGAGGACCTTCCAGCAGGAGGAGCAGCACTTCCCACGCTCCCCACCAGAGTCGCTGCAGTGGCAGAGGAGGGCAAGCCCCAGGGTCTGGACATGCAGCCCAGAGTGGCCGAGCCCCCGCCAGTGTGTCACCTCCGTTCTCTGCCTGCACTTCTCTTATTGTAGAAATAACGCTTTCAATCGCCTCCTAGCGAGTAAAGCTGGTGCTTCCGGAAAAGTGCCCTAGGTGTCCAGGTCAGCTTCTCCAGGCTGGGAACACAGGAGTAACCTGTAAGGGGTTTTTAGCAGAGAAATGAGAGTCACATCACTCTCCAGAAAAGAGACATTTTGGCCACAGTGTGTCCAAGGAGAGACTGCTGAGGAGGCTGCTGCGAGGTTCCAGGTGGAGACCCTGGGAATGCATCTGGGAGCCAGAGCCTGGGTGTGGCTGGGAGCCACAGGGAAAGAGGAGCTGCCCCATGGCAGCTCCCGAATCAGGACCCTTCCCTGTGGCTCTCACCCCTGCCCTCCACCGGAGACTGTCATGGCGGCATGTCCCCTCCATTCGAGCAAGGGCGCTTGGTATTTCTCTGTGGGATTTTTCAATGTAGGCCTCTTCCCAGAAAGGTGCTAAGCTCCACTCTTTGGTTGGTTGGGAGATAAATTAGTTTATTGGCTGGTTGGTTGGTTGGTTGATTTATTGGTAAGTCAGTTTGTTAGTAAGTTGTTCAGTAGGTTGATTAGTTGGTAGGTTGTTCGTTGGTTGATTGATTGGTTGGTTTTCTTTGAATCGTGTTGGTTGGTTGGTTGGTTGATTGGTTGATTGGTTCGTCAGTTAGTAAGTTGGTCAGTAGGTTGATTAGTTGGTAGGTTATTGGTTGGTTGACTGATTGGTTGGTTTTCTTTGAATCATGATCATGTACAACATGGTCAGTGAGTGCCATGTATATAGTAGGTCTGTGATTGATATCTGTTGAGTAGTCTCACACCTATGTTATCTCATTAGATTCTTACAAATCTAGGTGCTCCAGGCAGGGAAGAAAGTCATCATTTCTAAGTTACCGATGAGAAAACCCTGATTCAGAGAGGGATGGCAACTTGCCCACAGATCTGCCGCCAGAAAGGGGCACACAGATCCTAGCCTAGGCCTTCTGATGCCCAGCCTAGTCTTTCTGCTTCTGGGAATTAAATCCTGCTGTCCCACAGGGCCTGGATAGGCTGTCCCCAGGAGAAGGGAAAAGATTCACTACAGAAACAACATGCCTCCTGAATGGCTCTGAATTCCAGGATCCAAGTTCAAGTAGGCCTGGCTGCCTTCAGAGCTGTGGCACTCACGTTCTGCAGGCCAGACTCTCCAAGATCCCTGGGGAAGAAGTGCCTGGCAGGCATGCGAACCATCAGCCCCCAGAGCAAAAGAAGAGCAAGTGGGCCGTGGAAAATCCATGGAGGATGGCCAAGCCTGCAGCCAAACAGGACGACTGCACTGTCCACACTACCCACAGAGCCTGCCAAAGAGTCACACAGCTGGCCTTGACAGGCTGGGCAGAGGGTGGGCTGGGAAGAAAAAGAGGAAAGCAGGTCCCTATGGCCCCTCACACAGCAAGCGCAGCCCACCCCCAGAGTCCCGTACCCACCTACCATCCTTGAATAGCCCTGATGCCCCCAGAAGCCTCTGCATCGTAGCTGAGGCACAGAGTACTGTGGAGTTAACTGCACAGGCTGTGAATTCAGCCAGACCCAGCTGGGTTCAAATCTAGCAGGGCAGAGGCAAGCCTAGAACTCAGGAGTCTCTGGGCCCCGGCTCCCCTCCAGCCCACTCCACGGCTGCCAACACAGACCCTGAGGAAGTCTGACTGTCACAGGGCTCTTATTTGTGATGAATGAGAGGAAACCCTTCATGGCAACGTCAAGAAAAAAAAAATGAGGGAAAATAGCATGTTTCTTCCCTATTACTAATCGTGCGGCCTTGGGGTTTTCTTAGTCTGTATTTTTGGTCCGCTGGTTTTACATAAGCACATTACCCTCACACCACTCGACAAATTCAGTTAGCAGGCCCTCACCCCTGCATCCTCAGCACATACTGCTGTGCTGCGTGGCATGAATAGCACTGAAAAAAATCATCCATTTCAAATGACTGAATCTATTAATTGATTACCTCCCACCACAAGGAGCTCCCTACTACAACCTGGACGAATCCCTCCCAGGTCTCACCTCCCACTCATGTGGAGCTAAGTGAGCTTCAAAGGCCACTGACCACTGTCCTCCCCCTGGCCCACAATGTAATGGTGAGCATCCCCAGCTAAGACCCTGCAGGAAAGGGGAGAACACCCCCAGCCCAAGGAGAGCTCACTGGCTTCAGTGAGTTCCAGTCCCCGCTCTGCCATCAACTAATTGAATGGCCGCCTTCCCCCACGATCTTCATGGTAGTAACTGCAGAGTGCCCTTCAAAGCCTCCTGCATGGAGAATGTCTTGAAATGGTTTCGCATAGAACCAGGCATAGGGAAATAATCAGAGACAACACTCACTAGGCCATGTGACTTACTGTGACTCAGTGTCACAGGCAGACACTTCTCCCTGCACTTTCCATTGGTTATCTTGTATAGTCCTTGCAAATGCTTCTGTGGCTGGCTCTAACACTCCCATCCCTGCTTTTCAGATGAGGAAACTGGGACGAAAGAACTAAGTACCTTGCCCAGGATTTTGTACCTGGTGAGTGAGATCAGGAGTATGAACCCACGTTGTCTAGCGGTGAGTTCCATGCTCTTGACATCTGTGCTACAGACCCAGAGAGAGCGAGAGAGACCCTATGCATAGCCAGTGTCATTATGCTCCTAAGATGGATAGTGACTGACAAGGCAGCATTGCTGTTCGGTCATGCTTTGGCATTCTAAGCCTGCTTCTGATGAGCAGTTCAGGCTCTCTCTCTCCTCAGGTGGGTGAGGGATCCTCTCTCTGGCACACTGCCCCGGCAGTACAATCAACAAGTGAAAGGAGAAACCTGAGCTTACAAAATCAGCCTTAAGAATACCGTTTCCTAACGTGGAAAGGATCAACAGAGACCTCCAGCGATGCACCACTCTTGCTGCTGGTCCCTGCCAAACCCAGCCACCCACCTAGCGGGACACACACACACTCGCACTCACACTTGCTGTACAACTTACCTTCCAGTGTCCCTCCCCTCTGCCCCCGTTACAGGATGGGAATTGCCTCCTTCACTCCCTTCCTCCCAGTAAGCAAGAAAGGAACGCCAGGGCTGCTCCTTGGGGGAGAGAATTTGCTCACTAGAGCCAGTTCCAAGGTAAACAGAGAGTTTGTCTCTGATAGCCTGTGAAAACCGGACACGCTTTCTCTTCCACATAGTGAGTGTGTGTGTGTGCGTGTGCATGTATGAATACACTTGTGAGAGTGTGTATTTAGGTGCACATCAGGGTGTGTGAGTGTGTCTGGAGTGTGTGTGTGTGCACAAACATAATATATTTGTGAAGGCATGTGTTTGGTGTACATCAGTGTGTGCCTGTGTGTCTAGTGTGTGGTACATCAGTGTGTGCGAGTGTGTCCATGTGTGAGTGTGTTGTGTGTGACTGGAAAGGGAGGATATGTTGTGCCAGGAGCCGCCAGCAGGAACATCATCGCTAAGAATCAGGAGTGCTGGTCTAAACCGAGGCGCCCGCAGCAGTGAGGCCGGAGGAGACTCCCTCTCTCCTCCTCTAGCTCCTTTTCATCCATTCAAACCCCTTGGGGGGAAAGTCCCGCGCCCCTCCAAGCTGTTTTGTGCTTAATGAAGCTGAATTTGAATGGGGAGAAATATAGGAGATTAAGTTCTCTGCCTGCCAATGAAGACAGTGCCCTGGGCCCACTGGCCAAGTTGGTCTAGCGAAGTCACTAGTGTCAATCAGATCACCAGATGTCAGAACTAGCAGTAGCTGGAAAACCCATGCAGTCAGCCAACCCACTGCACAGATGAGGACACTGAGGGGAACAGGAAAAGGCAAACCCAGTACAGGCGGGGCCACAGCCGTGTGCCTTTAGACCTGTCCTCCTGAGCCCTGTGCCAGCCTTCAAGACAAGTGCCCACTATTCCTCCCTGCCCTGGAGGCTCAGGCGGTGAAGGGAGAGCCAGGGGTCTGGGCCTGCTGACTCTTCGCCTAGTGCTCTTCCATCTCAGCTCCTACGCACTCGGGTTTGGCTTTCTGGACTACCTGTGGCACAGTGAGGTGTCTGGATCTGGAGCTTGAGGGGCAGGGAGAAGAGGGGATATACTGGAGCTTGTGGCTTTTGCTGTAGGCTGGCTGTTGGTATTCCACCCAGACACTGAAGCCTGCCTGAGAGGTGCAGTCATTGTCCCTTCCTTCCCAGTGTCCCTTTCCTTCAGTCAAGCCCTTCCCATTGTTGGGCCTTGCCTCCCTGCCTGTTCAGCCTCCTCTGAGGCCTCCTGAGACCATGAGGCCTGTCTAGGGAGGTGGGTCCCCGAGTGCAGCACTGAGCCTCACTCCCTGGAGCTCCAGCCTCCTTCCCAGCTCCTCCAGCTCCAATTCCAGGCAACAGCCTCTCCAGGAGGCCATCACACACGGAGCTCGGGGTGCTGCCTGGAGATCAGAGACAGCTGCAGAGGAGATAGCCAGAGCTGGAGCGAGAAACGCAGCCCCTGCCCTGGGACGGCCCCTGCTCAGCGCCTCCCTTCCTGGCCCCACCTCTAGTCTGGCCTCTACGCTCTCTCTCCTCTCTCGCCTTCGTCCTCGCTTTTCCTCTGCCTTTACGCATCTTTCTCTGTGTGTCCCTCTCCCTCCCTCTCTTCGAGGGAGTCTCTGCTCTTGCCACTCCATCTCCCGTCTCTCCTCTTGCTGGCTGGCGTCTCTGTGCTTCTGTCTCTGTCTTTGTTTCTCCAGGTCTCTCTGCCCTGTCAGGGTCTCTCCCATCTGCTCCTTTCTTTGACTCCACCATGATAGGATGAGAGTCCAATAGCCCCGGGTTCAAATCCAGACTCAGTCCCTTGCTAGCTAGTTGATGCATCCTTTTACCTCTCAGAGCCTCGGTTTCCTAATCTGTAAAATGAGGCTGATAAAGTATATCTCTCAGGAACCTTAGAAGGGCCCGATGAGGGAATAGCAGTAAAAAAGTAAAGAAGCAGGACGCATGGTGGGTGAGAGGGGGAGACAACCGCGGCAGAGGCTTGGGCCTGGGAATGGAGGGGAAGATGGGCCTTCTCCTCCCCATGCCCTCTCCTGCCCCAGCTCCTTCTCCGCTCTCCTCCTCCTCCTCTCACCATCTCTCTGTTCCTTATAACAGGGGCTCAGTGGACGGACACTTAGCTGTCGCCCACTTGCTCTTATGCTCACTGGCCCTCTCCCCATAAAAGAGCAGTCCCCAGCCAGGAGCAGTGGCTCATGCCTGTAATCTTAGCACTTTGGGAGGCCCAGGCGGGCAGATCACGAGGTCAGCAGTTCGAGACCAGCCTGGCCAACATACTGAAACCCCATCTCTACTAAAAATGCAAAAAAAAAAAAAAAATTAGCCGGGCATGGTGGCGAGCACCTGTAGTCCCAGCCACCTGGGAGGCTGAGGCAGGAGAATGGCTTGAACCCATGAGGCAGAGGTTGCAGTGAGCCAAGATCGCGCCATTGCACTCCAGCCTGGGCGACAGAGCGGGACTCTGTCTCAAAAAAGAAAGAAAAGAAAGAAAAGAAAAGAAAAAAGAGAAATGACCAAAGCTCATTCTGCATAACAATAAGCAAAGAAACCTCTAGAAATAACTCCTTGGCCACATGGAAGGAGATACCCCCTTTGTTGATCTGTAAAATTGGCAAAATTAAAGAAGTCATTGTTAACACCCAGCCTAGGAAAGAAAGCAGGGTATGTGAGGGCACCCACGTGGCTGGCGGGATGGAGGAGCAGGGACCACGTTTGCATACATCCCCGCGTACCTCCTGCAGGCACATTTTGTTGTTGTTGACAGAGTCTTGCTCTGTTGCCCAAGCTGGAGTGCAGTGGCATGATCTCGGCTCACTACATCCTCCACCTCCCGGGTTCAAGCGATTCTCCTGCCTCAGCCTCCTGAGTAGCTGGGATTACAGGCACCCGCCACCACATTTGGCATTTTTTTGTATTTTTAGTAGAGATGGGGTTTCTCCATGCTGGTCAGGCTGGTCTCGAACTCCTGACCGCAGGTTATCTGCCACCTTGGCCTCCCAAAGTGCTGGGATTACAGGCATGAGCCACCACCCTGGCCTCCTGCAGGCACATTTGAATACATGAGTGGGATACTGACAACAAATGAATATTGTAATAATATTTTATATAATGTTCTATATAATTTATATATGATGCACATGTGCATTTAGATATATGGTTTTTATATGTGTAACATGTAATTTGTATATATTTATATATACAATAATTAAGGTATATAAAATATTGCTACCAGGCATGGTGGCTCACGCCTGTAATCCCAGCTCCTCAGGAGGCCAAGGCGGGCAGATCACTGGAGGCCATAAGTTTGAGATCAGCCTGATCAACATGGTAAAACCCTGTCTCTACCAAAAATACAAAAATTAGCTGGGCATGGTGGCCCACACCTATAATCCCAGCTACTCGGAAGGCTGAGGCAGGTGACTTGCTTGAACCCAGGAGGTGGAGGTTGCAGTGAGACGAGATCATGCCACCACACTCCAGCCTGGGCGACAGACAGATTCCATCTCAGAAAAGAAAAAAATTGCAAATGAAAACATTATAACACTCTAAACTGCCTAGAAATGTCACTGACTACCTCAGGAAGGAGTGAGTTCCCCATGATGGAAAGTGTGCAGGCAGAGGCTGGAGGGCTGCCCATGGGAGCCGCTGGGAAGGGGGCCCGTGTCCAGGACGGGGACTGCGGAGAACTGGGCACTCCATGGCCCTTGGTTCTCAGTCTTGACGGCTGCTCAGCAGGGATGGGCTGGGAGGGGGCATTGTCCCTTTGCAAGGTGGGGGGTGTTTGAGCCCAGGGAGGACAGAAGACCAGAGGAAGTGTCAGGAGCAGCCAGCTTTGCCTTCTTGTCCTACGCCTGGGGTTTCCGGCAGCCTGGGAACGTCTGGCTATGCAGGGATGCTCACGCCACGGAGGAGGAAACAGCTGACAGCAAGGCTTCAGATGGGAACCTGTGACTGTCCCCCTCTCACCACCACCAGCCTCCCCACACCAAACTCCTCAACAGGGCCAGCAGCAGGGAGTGAGTTGGTTCCAAGGAATCGGCAGGCTAGGGGAGGGAAAGGAGCCTACAGAAATGAAACTGGCACCAGCATATGGCCGCTCTGCTTGGTACCAGGGCGTATGGGGAAAGATGCTAAGAACTGCTGGTTCCTCAAGCTCTGTGATCTGACCCCCGGGGAGCTGGAGTCGGGAAGACCCGGCTCTGAATCCCAGCCCTACACTTACAAGCCTAAGTCACTTATTCTGTTTGAGCCTTACTTCTCTCTATAAAATGGGATGATCCCAGGCCCTGTCTTCTAGTGTTGTGGCCAGCTCAGACCTCACGCCCCACAAGTGTGCAGCAGATGTGAATTCCTTTCCCTTTTCCTGAGCAAGCCCGTGAGGGTGTGTGAAATATGTAAAAACTTGGGGCCCTAAAAACTGACAAGAATAAGAAGGCTCAAATCCTAGGCCCACCTCTGCCTTACGAAGTCCCTTCAATCAAGCCCCCTCCTCTCTCTGGACCTTGTTTTCCGCCCGAGAAATGAAGGCCTTAGACCTCCAAATTTGCCACAGACCAATAGCATCAGAATGAGCCTGGGATAAGAGCAAAACTTCTGGGCTCTGGAATCCGTATCTGAAAAGCTGCACAGGGAACTCGGATGCAGACCGATGTTAGAACCACGACACAAGATGCTACCGCGTCTCATGATCTATTCTTCTGCTGTGCTCTGCTCCCACCCACTTTTTCTTTTCCCCAGAAAACTAAAATCATGATAAGGCCATGACTCAGGTAACCCTCCTTCCCAGGCACAGGGCACACCCCAGCACCTCTCCCATTTGGGAGCTCTGGAGCCGCATCCCAGAAGTCTCCTGCTCAGCTTTCACCCCACTCTGGGTGTTTCTGAGAGAATAGAGGGAGAAGAGCATCTGCAATGTCGGAGTCTCTTCTCTTCCCTGCCTGCAGTCAGTAGAAGTCCTTACTCACTTCTGTAGGGAAGAGCCAAGGCAGAGTCACAGCGGGGTGGGGGTGGGGGCGGAATGAGGCCTGTTTCTTGGGAGCAGGGCAGCAGAGTTGTGAGCGCTGTGAAACCCCCTCTGTGTTTTGCTTTCTCCCTCTGTTTCCTCCCAGAGCGCTTCCTTATTTGGGGAGCATCTGACTATAATCACGGCTCCATTTGCATGAGAAGTCTTCGGAGGGAAAAAGAACTTGTCACATTTCTCCCACAAGAGTATGTTCACACCAAGAACAAGGGAGATGCCAACAGTGGCCTTTGCCGTCACCAGAAGTGGCAGCTGAGTTGAAGAATTTCCTCCTCGAGGCACATTCTCCCCGTCTCCCTATGAAGTGACTTCTCTCTAGGGAAAGTGGATCTCCCTGTCACCAGAGAGGCCTCCCCGCCCAGCCCCTGCACCCAGCGCTCCAGCGAAAAACATGTCCTGTCTCCGCTACAGGTTGATGAGGCCCGGTTTCAAGGACGACAGTCTCCTCTCCAGGCGAGAACAGGAGAGCCAGGGCCAACTGTTGGAAAACGGGCTTCTTGGAAGGAAGGAAGCCGGTGGGGGTGGGGAGGGAGACCCACAGTCAGCTAGGACGGCATTTCCCAGGAGCCCCGCAAGACTGCACATGATTTCAATCAGGGAAGGACACCGGCTGTTCACCACTCCGCCTCCCAGCCTGACGCATCCAGGTGTCTGCAGGACATCCTGTCTCCCGTAGGTGCCATGCCGCGTCTGCCACAGGTCTTCCCTGGCCCCCAGGGTGGGAGGGCACACCTGAAACACACCCCAGCCCTCAGGCTCTCCAAGGCCCGGCATCACGGCTCAAACCACTCACGCATGGGTGCAGGTTACGGCGCAGCGTGCAGCTGGTGCTGTGTTGGACAGGAAGTGAGGCACAGGCCCTGAGCTACTCCAGGGCTGCCGTTCCCGGGGTGATGTTTCCAGGTGTTACACAGGAAGTGGCATGGTGGCCCTGTTTGTACTCAGTGGGGTACGTGTTTCCAGAGGGAACACCCAAGCAGGAAATCAAATAAATGTCTCTTGTAGTCAAAGGGTGGACACAGATGCCATGGCCGTGAGCACAGCAGAAAGAGCTCAGGTCCAAGAGGTAGGGAGCTGCAGCAGCGTTCAGCCCCTGCGTCCTGGGTCCTGAAACACTGCTGTGCACCCGGGCAGTATGGGCCCAGAGCAGTTTCTGCAGGGCCTCACCAGCTCCTCAGTGGGACAGACAAGTACCCTTGCTGGAGCCCCCTCAATCCCCTTTCAAGCCTGTCACACCTGCACGACACTCTTTTTTTTCTTTTTTGGGGACGGAGTTTCACTCTTGTTGCCCAGGCTGGAGTGCAATGGCACCATCTGAGCTCACCGCAACCTCCGCCTCCCAAGTTCAAGTGATTCTCTGCCTCAGCCTCCCTAATAGCTGGGATTATAGGCATGCGCCACTCTGCCTGGCTAATTTTTGTATTCTTAGTAGAGGCAGGGTTTCTCCATGTTGGTCAAGCTGGTCTCAAACCCCCAACCTCAAGTGATCCGTCCGCCTCAGCCTCCCAAAGTGCTGAGATTACAGGCATGAGTAACCACATCCAGCCTGACACTCTTGTTCTAGGGTAGGGGTTCCACCAGGTTCCACCCATCCATACACCATGGTTGCTAAATCCCAGGGTTGAGAGCTGGTCCCCAGGATGATACTGCCATCCACGGGTATCTGGACCCAGTGAATCACACCAGACTCCTCTCATGCCTCACAGCACATGGGGCAAAGTCGGGGGACAGGCCAGGCCCCTTTAGAGAGATCCAGCTGAGCGGCCTCCACAGCACACCTGAGCTGCTGCCACTCTCCTGGAAGGCTGCTGTTGGCAGAACGTCCTCCTGCTGCACTGGAGTGGGAATATGGGCCACATCTTTTCTCTGCCTCGGCGTCTGACCTTGGCAGTCCCCTTCCCATTTCAGGGTCACACTGTCTTCAGCTGATCAAGAGCAGTTTGGCCGAATGATATCTGAGACTCTTTTCTGCCTGTTTCTTCCCGAAGTGGTTCCTTTGAATCTGAAGTTAAAAATGGCAAGATTCTGCCCTCTGAATTTTGTTCTCAGAAGGGTCAGGTTGAAAACCTGGGCTCAGAGCAAAGCCTAGGAATTAAGCGAGTGCAGGTCAGCATGGGATTCAGTCCTTTCTCTTCAAGCAAAGGCACAGCCCCGACCTCCTGCAAAGCCTCTCTGTCACTTTCACCTGCATACTGGAATGGCCCCACTTCTGTGCTCTTGTGATCTTCTCTTTCCTCCCTGCCTGCTCCTCACTCTGCTCTGCCGCCTTAGCATCATTCTGCAGGGCCACGGCAGCGCTCCCTCCTATTTGGACGTGGCTGAGTGCAGCCTAGAGCTCTTAGATCAGGGCTGCAGGCAGCCTCAGAAGAAACTGGCGTCTCTGTGTGTGATTGTGCCCACACCCATTTTCCTGGAGTGGCTTTAGTCAATTCCTTAAAGTGTTCTGTGACCCAGAAAAGGCTCCAAACCCAAGCAATATGAGGAGGACGTTGGAGGTGTGGGATCCACATCTCACACTTTTTACAGAGGACCTACTGTGGGTCAGGGACTGTGCTAGGCACTGCACAGACCGTGGTGATTAAAGACTGACCTTGACCAGGCACAATGGCTCATGCCTATAATCCCAACACTTTGGGAGACTGAGGCGGGCAGATCATGAGGTCAGGAGTTCAAGACCAACCTGGTCAACATGGTAAAACCCCATCTCTACTAAAAATACAAAAATTAGCCAGGCATGGTGGCATGTGTCTATAATCCCAGATACCCAGGAGGCTGAGACAGGAGAATCACTTGAACCCAGGAAGCAGAGGTTGCAGTGAGCCGAGATTGCGCCACTGCACTCCAGCCTGGGTGACAGAGCGAGACTCCATCTCAGAAAAAAGAAAAAAGAAAACAAAGACTGTCCTCATGGTTCCCTTGGGCTCTTGGCTCTGGTCTCTTGGGCGGGGGGGAGAATGGTTCTCAGGTACATCAATATAGGCAATGTACATGGCAGCTCTGCTGGGGAGCCGTCCGTGGACAGGCCCAGGAGGTGGCTAGTAGCCCACTGCGGTGTAGGTAGGGGTTTGGGGTTCTGAAGATGGAAAACCAACAGGCTGCAGCCAAATCCAAGTCCGGTGTGACCAGCTGGGAACCCAGCCTGAAGAGAAGGTCTGGCGTCAGGAGAGAGTGGGCAGAAGGCCAGCTGGAAGGCCATGCAAGTAACCCCGGGGCAGGGATAAGCGACTCCATTTGACAGCTGAGAACACTGAGGCAGGGAGGGGTTGAGCAGCTGGAGAAGGTCCAGTAGGGTCCTGCTTCACAAGATCCCCCATCTTCCACACAGCATATTGGGGGCCTGCGGGAAACCCCAGGCATTGGATAAAAGGAACTCACCACCTGCCCTCAAAACCTGCTCTCCTCCAGCGGAGTGTTGGTGTGTGAGAAGTGAGGCTTGTTAGCAGCCTGCCAGGAATGTAATAGAAGGTGGGTAGTTACCTGGATGAGAAAATCCACTGTCAGAAGATGGGGAGGTGGCTGTGGCCCCATCAATGACATGGCAGGACCCCTCCTCACTTAGGGGCTGAAGAGTGACCAAATCACCCAGGAAACAGGTTCTGTATCTCACGCCAAACCCTGCCCCCAAACCACAGGATGGAAAATCAATACGGAGTCAGAAAAATTAATAGTCAATGGGTGGAGAGTTAAAAACCGTAGCTGAGCTTGTATAGCTGTTTCCAACGGACAGGGCCCGGAAGCACCGCTTTTTTAGTTCAGAAAATATGGCCCCCATCAGTCACTAGAGAGTAATTACCCATTAGAGCAACAAAATGCCAATGTGCTGTTCTCCCCATGTGAAACGAGCAAACTTTTATGATTTGGAGGGAGGAATAAATTGCTTTAAGTATGACATGTACTAACAGCTGTGCTCTGCCAGAGTGCCCTTAAGAACCCATTTTCAATAAACACCTATAGGGTATTAGAATGGGCTCTGCGCAGAAAGGCCTTTTCCCAGGGATTGAACCCAGTGGTCTGTGTGCAGCAAAGCCCCCTCTCTATCCTGGCCCCTTCCTGCCCTTTCCACCCCTCCCCCAGCCAACAAAGCCAGGTCTCAGGAGTGAATTTCGCCTCCTTCCCAGCCCACAGCCACATGGCTGTCTTCCTCCTGGGCTGCAGCAGCAGGGGCCTCAGGCCTCCCTGCCTTTAGGCTCACTCCATCTGCTACAGCCTCTTCTTCCTGGCTACCAGAATGAACTTCCCCAAATTCAAATCCAGTTGCAGCACTCCTGGCTCAAAACCCACCAATGCCTCCCTAACGCCTTCAAGATCAAGTCCAAGGCATTTTGCCCAAGGCTGAACTGGCTGCTCCAGCAGCCGCCCACCAGCTCTCAAATCCGTGGCTCTCGCCCCAGTTCCTGCTGCCTCTCGTCGGACCTTCAGACAATCTATTGCTTCTGAGGCTTCTCCACTAGGTGGTCCACAGATGCACCAACTCATCATGGCCGGGACCAAGCCTGTCACCTCAGCCCCACCCATCCTGAACTGTCCCCTTTTGCTGGCTCAGGAAATTGCTCCACCTTCCAGCCAGCCAGGAGCCACCTCTGCGTGGGCCCTCTGGGTCCTGCGGGTCTCCTTCCAAGCACCTCTTGCACCATACCTATGTTTTCTGGCTCTCTCATTTCTCCTATCCCAACAGCTCCTCAAATGATTTTCCTGCCCCTAATTTACCCATGTCCCCCAACCACCCCAGGGCAATGGCAGCTGCTGTTACAATTAAAAACCACAGTTTCAGAGATTTAACACAATAGAACTTCATGTCTCACTTATTCAACCATTCGACACAAGGGCTCCGGGATGCGGCCAGTGCTTTTCCTGCAGATAGTGAATCAGAGCCTCAAGTTCTTTCCATCCTATGGCTTTGCCAGTCCCTGGGACCTCAGACTTCTCTGCTTGCAGATAGTGGAAGGAATAATGAAGCTTTGCTTCTTAAGAGCCCCTGCCTTCTCCCTAGCTAGCATCCCATTGGTGAGAGCTGGTCATGTGGCTACACTGAACACAGAGGGTTCTGGGAAATGTAGTTCTTCCATGAATAGCCTCATTTGAGCCCCATCCACACACAAAGAGGGAAGCGGAGCCTCTTGTGCATAATGACGTTAATCCAGCACCCTTGGAGCATGCATAAGGTGCTCTCTGAGCAGTTGTGTTCACCTCCCAGCCTCAGCCCTGCCCACACACTAGTTCTGGGCTCTCACAGGCTGAACACCTTGAAGGTCTCATGCACCAGGCTTTTTCCCCACCTTTGCACCAGCCACTCCCTCTGCTCCATGAGCTGTAACCACCCCCGCTCCATTCACCTGACAGACTTTTTGTGGTCCTTCAAGGCTCAGGGCAGTACCCTCCTCCTGGAACCTTTTCCCGACCTCCCTCTCACCCACACGGCCAGGAGCACCCGCAGCCTGCTACTCCACCCCTCCTGTTCATTTGCAAGCATCTGGCTCCCAAGACAGAGGGCTCCTGGGGCGGCAGGGGCTGACACTGATTCATTCGGGGGTGCTAGTTGAGTTTGGAGTGAGGTACCCAAGGCCTCAGCTGCTGAATGAGAGGCTTAGGATGGACAGAGCCTCAGTGGGGGCCTGGGTGAAACATGAAGACACCCCAGAAGGAACAAGCTTTGGTTGAGGAGACAGATGATGAAACAGCCCAAAGGTCATACAAAATAATACTGGCCCAAAAGAGAAGAGGGGTCCATGTGCCGGGGATGGGGCCATGGGTAACTAGGGCTGGGGAGGCACCAACAGTCCCTGCCAAGCTGTTGGAAGGGTGGGACTGGATGTGAAATGTACCAGGGAAACCACGCAAGGGTGAGAATGTCCTCTGCCCAAACACCAGCTGTGTGCGGCCTGGATGGAAATTCTAACTGACAGTGGCAAGTATACCCATGAAGCTTCAGACAACACATGTGGCCCTCCAGGCACGTCGCAGACCTGGAGGAGGCTGGCGTCCAGGGCACGGCGCTACACTTTGTTGCCATCCTGTCATGGCTGGCTGTGGACTGGACATGTTCACGGCTTGCTTCACTGGGCTCTCCCCAAAAGCCTGGAGGAGGGGACCCTCACCCCTGCCCCGCTGTAGGACAGCGGGGTCAGTCCAGTCCCACAAACCCTGAGCCGCTCTGATGTGCCAGGCAGAGAGCACACGAGGACCAGGACAGGCAGCCCCTGCCCTAGCCACTACCACAGAGATCAGCAAAGCCAGGCCCCCGGCCCCTCACCCATGCCAGCCCTTCCACACTCCCCCACAGGACCCCCCGCTGGTGCAGGTCCATCCTCACCCTGGAGCTGTGTCTCCCACCTGCTGTGTCTCCCCTGGACCTCCACTGACATGGGCTGATCCTGGACTGTGGAGTGGAGACGCCACACACGGGTAGCCTGGGGAGGATCCTGGAGCCCCGTGGATACAGGAGATGAACATTACCTGAGAGCTGGAAAGATAAGCAGGATAAACTAAGTAGAGAGAGAGGAAAGGTGATTCGGATGGAAGGATCTGAATGAACAGTAATGTGGCAAAGGGCAGGATGCCAACACGGTGAGGGTGGAAAGAGCCAGGCTGGCGCGCCATGGGGAGCTGGGTCTGAGGACAATGGAGGCGTCCTCGGCCCTGGATCAGGAAGGGCTTGTACTCCCCAGAGATGGAGCTTTGACTAAAGCAGCAACAGGTCACAGCCACGTTTATAAAAGAAGAAGTTGGGGTGCAGCTGGCCCTGAGAGATCCCAGCCTGCCTGGCGCCCATCAGTTCCCAACCCATCCCACCAGGAAGTGAGCTCGGGCTTGCTTGGAATATTCCCAAATCAATAATATGTCTTAATCAAATAGTAGCAAATCTTTAATTGAAACCAATCACCGAATTGCATTCTTCTCCCTTCCAAAGAGTTGTGCTTTTGATTAGGCAGACAGAAAATGGCATAATTTCCCACCCAGGGACTTGGGGTCCTATCCAGGCCCCACCTCTCTGCTCCATGGCTGCGGGAGATAAGCCCTGTGGGGAAGACCGTGGGCTCTCAGACTGGGCTGCGGTCCAGGGCTAGGCTGTGGTGTGGGTTTCCCTGTGTGGTCCTCAGAGAGTGGAATGCACTTGGGGATCACCTCCTAAGGTGGGGGAGAGGCTCCGTGAGGCGGCCCGGCTAGAGGGGCCTCCTGGAGGTAGGGACTGTTCTCATCTGAGCTCCTCAAGGGCTGAAACTGGGTGTGACCATCTCTGCAACCCCAGCACCCGCTCATGGCCAGTATGAAGGCTGGGCAGATGCATGGGCATCTGCAGGGGTGGGAGGTGCCAGGAGGAGCCCGTAAGTGGCTGGGAGGTGAGGACTGGGAATCCCGACGGAGGCCCAGCAATTGGGCCCAGCCTCTAGCTCTTGAGGCCACCTTTTAGTTGCAGCCCTGCCAAATCTCCCTCCTGCCCCGCCACCCACATTCCAGCCTCAGGCGTGGGGCACAGTTCCTCAGGCATCTGTCCACAAAGGATGGACCTGCATCAGATGAGTCAGATCCACTGAGTGAGAGCTACTCTTTCATCCAAGATCTTTGGGGTCCGAGCGAGGTAGCTCATGCCTGAAATCTCAGCACTTCGGGAGGCCAAGATAGGCAGATAACCTGAGGTCACAAGTTGAAGACCAGAGTGGTCAACATGGCAGAACCCCATCTCTGTCGGAAATACAAAAATTAGGCCGGGCACAGTGGCTCACATCTGTGATCCCAGCACTTTGGGAGGCCAAGGCAGGCAGATCACCTGAGGTCAGGAGCTTGACTAACATGGAGAAACCCCGTCTCTACTAAAAATACAAGACGCGCGGTGGTAAGTGCCTGTAAGCCCAGCTACCCAGGAGGCTGAGTCAGGAGAATCACTTGAACCCAGGAGCCAGAGGTTGCAGTGAGCCAAGATTGCACCACTGCACTCCAGCCTGACTGGACTCTGTCTCAAAAAAAGGATCTTTGGGACAAAGCATTCCTGTGGCCCTGGCTCTGGCACAGTGACCCACTCCAAGAGAACCCTGGTCCTTCCCACCCTATCCTGGGCTCCTGCACATCACCGTGCCTCACCTCCCAGGACGGCCTCCTAGTGTGTGTAACCACATCGTGCCACCATGGAAAGAGGTCTCACCAAGCCAACAGTCATTCTACCTGCATCTTGCTCACCTGGGTGCTCCCTCCAGACCTCTAAATCTTGCCTCTGACCATCAATGAGTCTGCATGGAGCTCTGAAGTAAATGGTGTTAGCTAACACCATGTCTGCGTAGCACTCTTTCCCCACCCCTCTCTGGGTCACTTGGAGGAGTCCTCAGTTCCACTGGGTACTGGTAGGACAGTCATTGACTCGTCTTCCTCATTCATCACAGGGCTAGGCTGCCAATCAGAACATCCCAACCCCTGGCCACAGCAGTTTGTTCAGGGATAGATAAATGAGCCAGGTAAGGCCAAGCAGAGACTCCTGCCAAGGTTGCTAAGCTTAGAGACTGTTGCTGAGAAATGCCAGCTCCATCCTACCCATGGGATGAAGCCAAGAAGAGGCCAGTAGAACTGCAAGATGTGGGGTGGGGGTGGAGCTTGACAGCACTGCTTAAAGTCCTGGATCCAGCCGTACCTGCAGGCTCACCAGAAACAATAAATTCTCTTTTTGTTCAAACCCACTGGAGTTGGGCTCTGTCATCATCAAAAAACTCCTAGCTAATATGCCATGGAGGGGCTTTTAACCTGGTCTTGACAAAAATGTCACAAAGATATGTCAGCATCACAGAGCAAACGCTGGGCTAGGAATCAATGCACTTACAATGAAGTCCAGGGTTACTGGGTCCCAGCCCTGTTGAGGATGAGGACTCCTTTATAATGTCAAAACATCTGTAAACCAAAAGGTATCTGAGACAGGTCTTAATCAATTAAGAAAGTTGATTTTGCCAGGGTTAAGGACACACCCATGACAGCCTCAGGAGGTCCTGACATGTGCCCAAGGTGATCAGGGCACAGCTTGGTTTTATACGTTTTAGGGAGACATGAGACATCAATCAATACATGTAAAATGTACATTGTTTCAGTCTGGAAAGGCTGGTCAACTCAAAGTGGAAAGGAGGCTTCCAGGTTATTCTTCCAGGTAAATAAGAGACAAACATTTACATTCTTTTGAGTTTCTGATTAGCCTTTCACTGAACACGCAATGTATGGGAATAGTCACCTATATGTTAGTCTGGCTTAGTAAAACAATGGGCAAAGGAAGCCATCGGTTATGCACTTGTCTCAAGGGAGCAAAGGGAGGATGACTGAGTTCTGCCTTTCCTCTGTACACAAAGAATTTCCTTGTGGGCAAATTGTGAGGGAGGTCTCTAATTAGAACTAGAATAGGAGGCAGGTTCCCTATGCAGTCTCAAGCTTCACTTTTCCCTTTGGCTTAGTAATTTTGGGGAGATTTATTTTTCTTTCACACATCGCACAAAGCCCCTACAAAAAAATACCTGTACCTTTAATATCCCCTGAATGAGAAAACACACAAAGAAATCCAATCAAATTGTGTTTGTTTGCGGCTTTTTTTGAGACAGGGTCTCACTGCAGTGGCACAATCTCGGCTCACTGCAACTCCGCCTCCCGGGTTCAAGCAATTCTCCTGCTCAGCCTCCCGAGTAGCTGGGATTACAGGCGCGCACCACCACGCACAGCTCATTTTTGTATTTTTATTAGAGGCAGGGTTTTGCCATGTTGGCCAGGATGGTCTCAATCTCTTGACCTCATGATCCACACGACTCAGCCTCCCAAAGTGCTGGGATTACAGGTGTGAGCCACCGTGCCTGGCCAAGAATTTGCATTTCTAACAAGCTTCAGGCTGTGGCTTTGGCCACAGGACAGCACGTTCAGCCTTACTAACCTGAATGTTCCTGCCATCCCATGTCTTGGCTTCATCTGTGCCCTTGGAGCCCCACTGACTGTGGGGCACTTGAGATAAGGAACTCACTTCCTGGTCCAAATAGGACCTGGGTCTCCCGTGGCACAGCAGCTTCCTGTGACACTTCCTGTGGCACTTCCTGTGTCACATTATTAACCTTCCCCAGGCAAGAGCTCCATTGCTTCCCACCTGATACTGCGAGCAGGACAAGCCAGGCTCTCCAGGGTCCCCTCTGCCCACCCCCAGGCCTCACTGCCACTCCTCCATTCCTACCAACTTGTTGAGCCAGGACAGATCACCTTCAGTTTTTCTACAATGCCGGGCTACTGAAGACTAAACCTTGACCATTTTTCTCTCTTGCCCAGATTCCTATTTAAGGGGCCTGGGGCATTGCACTCTACAAACCATAAAATCTCATCAGATGGGTTTCACTTAACCCTATACAACACGGTTTACTTTCCAACCTGACTCTGGCATAACATCACATGACAGATAAAGAAGGAAATCAAAACACTTTGCCCCAAAATATGACTCTTTGCCATATTTTGAACTGCTCCTGCAAAGCCATCTTTTATGGGGGAAAATTTGCATCTGTAAAGTATCTCTGCTAACATAACTAGATCTTTCCCGCCAGGCACGGTGGCTCACGCCTGTAATCCCAGCACTTTGGGAGGCCGAGGCAGGCGGATCACGAGGTCAAGAGATCGAGACCATCCTGGCCAACATGGTGAAACCCGTCTCTACTAAAAATACGAAAAAAAAAAATAATAAGCTGGGCGTAGTGGCGTGCACCTGTAGTCCCAGCTACCCGGGAGGCTGAGGCAGGAGAATTGCTTGAACCCAGGAGGCAGAGGTTGCAGTGAGCCGAGATCATGCCACTGCACTCCAGCCTGGCACCTGGCGACAGAGTGAGACTCTGTCTCAAAAAAAAAAAAAAAAAAAAAAACTAGATCTTTCCCCTTCCAGACCCACCCAATACTGAACAGATTAACTGAGAGTCTAGCACCTTTTAAAGATCTAAATAGGGATCATTTGCCATCTAAGGGCAGCCACCTGAGACTTCCTCTACATAACAAGAACCTGGGTTTCCAGAGCCCCTTATATTAACCCAGACACTCCTTTCTGCTGATTCCAGATCTTTAGATAATAATTTAACTCTTTAGTCAATTGCCAATCAGACCGAACTAGTGTACACCTCACAGGTATTGAAGTTTTGTGCCTTCCTGAAATGTGTAAAACCAGTCACCGTGGGCACATGTTCTCAGGACCTCTTGAGGCTGTGCCTTGGGCCCTGGCCACTCATATGTGGCTCAGAATAAACCTCTTTAAATATTTTACAGTTTAATCTTTTTATTGACATAATGAATCTCTCTCTCTCTCTTTTTCAATTTCTCCCTTTCTGTCTCTCTCTCAATCTCTCTTTTGATCTTTCTATCTCTCAATCTCTTTCTCTTGATCTCTCTCAGTCTCTCTCTTGATCTCTCTGTCTCTCTCTCCTGATCTCTCTGTCTCTCTCTTGATCTCCCTGATCTCTCTCTCAATCTCTCTCTTGATCTCTCTGTCTCTCTCTCCTGATCTCTCTCTCAGTCTCTCTCTCTTGATCTCCCCCTAGTTCTCCATTTTTCTCTTAACTTTTTATATCTCAATCCCTCTCTCTCTCTCTCTCTCTCTCTCTTTATTTAGAGGACTCTGTGTCTGACTAGAGAACTGCTATTCACCCTTCTGTAACCAGGTTAGGCCACACCTCCTCAGAGAAGCTTCCTTGCTCCACACACCATCAGGTTAGCCAGGCTTCCTTAACTCTCTAAGTACTAAACCGTGAGGCCATGGAAGGCTGAGCCAGCTCATGTATCCCTCCTCTGCCGAGCACAATGCCTGCACAAAGACAGGGCCTTACAGCCATTACAGTCAGAAATACCCCAGAGCTGAGGGTACAGAGGCTCAGAGAGGTGAGGGACCTGCCTAAGACCACCCAGAGACAAAATGTTGCAGCTGGGATCCAAACTCAGGTCGGAATCCTGAGAGCTCAGGCTTTCCCACCACCCCAGGCTGTTCCTGTTCACATGCTGTTCATAGAAATGGCAATTCAGTGGTGAGCCTCTGAACGACTCTTCTGACTTTTGATTTTAATCTTGAGGTCACTCTAAATGAGGGAGGTGGCTTGTTTTTCTCTTTGCTTTGGCAGCAAGGAAGCTCAGAGCCAAGTTTCTAGCAAGCATAAAGGATATATGGCAGCATCTCATAAATTAACCTCACCTCTGGTTTTGTTTTCTTTCTCTTTTTCCTTATCTTCCTACCCTGACCACCTCACTTAATAATTCTTTCCTCTTGTACTTTGTATTGCATTCCTGCAGGTGCAAGGTGTAGTATAAATAAAAAACTAAATACCGACAGCAGATGAAGTAGGACTGGGACCAGAGCTGCCCCTCCTGACCCCCACTCCCTTGCTTTCCATAACATTCCTCCAGCACCCCACACGGCCCTCACCCCCAAGAAGCTCACGATCGTGGGGTCCTCCGGGCCCAAGCCTGGAGATCTTTCAACAGTCTTCTCACTGTCCTTTTTTTTATTTTGCCCAAACTTTGAGAATTTCTCTGAAAACACAACTACACGTTTTCCCAGCATACAGCACACAAAAAGCAAAAGCTTCCCCATCCATCCATTTTGCCAGTTATTCTTGAGAGAACAAGAAGAGTTCAAGAAGAACAGAACAGAAGTGCGCTTCATTACCATAAGAAGACACCGAGAACAGAGCATGATTCACAGAGGTCACCGAGTTCTGACATGCACATTTTGCTAAACAATTACCTGTTTTGTGCATTGTCGTAAACTACGGCATCTTCCATAAAATGTCCAAATGTTACCGAGGGTAGAATTGGACCTCAGGGCCCTATTTCCTGCCACATTACAAGGTGGTAATTAACTCAGCTCAGAGGTCCTCTTCCTCCCTTGGCAACTCCAAGTGTTGCCTTTTACAATCCTCCTTCTGACAAGAGCTCAGCCGGTTACAGATGCAGAGCCTTAGGACCTTGTCTAGAAAACGCCCCCCACCTTGCTGAGTATCACAACACCGTGAGAAAAGGGGTGTGCGTTTTCACTGACCTTCACCCCGTGAGTCAGCTGCATAGAAAGGGGTCCTTGAAGATGCCATCAAAGAGACACACACTGAAACCCCAGAGGAAATCCTGATCACACGGCAATGCCAGCCACCAGCCCCTTCCCGGGTACCTCCGAGACCCTCCCTCACTCGGAGGTGCACAGGAGGCTCCCTCACTAAAGCATGACTCGTGTCTCCAGGAGGAGCACTCAAGGTCCTCCGCTGTTGGAAATAGATGCTAGGTGCCACCAAGAAAAATCAGCACTGAGACAAAGGATCTTTCAGCAACGCAATTTTTACTTCCTGGACTGCAGGAAGGGTATGCTCGCTAGCCATCGTGCCACGAGAGCACCATGAACAAAGGAAAACACACAGATTGATCCCTTACACATTTGGGGTCGTCCTTACTGCTGTGTCTGATCTCTGTTGGCTGGAGCCAGACCTCACCATCTAAACTAAAATCTGACTGGCTAGCAACTTAAAACTTCTGAACAGGTGAGAGCAATGAAGAGCTAGGACATGCCTGTGAACACGTCCAGCACAGATACCTCAGTTAAAGTACAAGGACACAGAATGTACTACGTGCCCATAAGCATGGCATGTCTAACAGCTACATAGGATACTAGCACATTTATTCTTTAACAAGAAAGAGAACTTTAAAAAGGAACTTTTCTATTTCCCACATCTACGAGCCGAGGGCCTCCTCACTTTCCATCTTCCTCCACGTGTGCTCCACACTCCAGCCTCACCCAAGCTCCGGGCCGTTCTCCAAAGGCCCTTTTATCCATGCTGTTCCCTTGGCTTCGTCTTCCCCACCCCGTCTCTCCTTAACAAACTCCTGCATCCTTCAAGAGCCCACCTCATTGTGAGCTTCTCCTAGAGCCTCCCTTGAACCACCCTCAGCAAGCATGAGCCACATCCCTCTCCTGTCTCCCTCTGACCTAAGATAGCTCCATGCAGCCGAGTCCCAGCAGAAGGCGCTGATGGTGAGTTCGAACCTCCAGCCCCACAGAGGAGGCAGTGGCCACAGCTGAACCACACCGGCGCTGGAATTGGCAAACACCATCAGTGCAAACTTACAAAACCAATGTTCACGGAGAAATCACACTTATAATACTTTTGTATTAGCTGCTTGGATTCCATATCAGATTTCTTTTTTTTTTTTTTTTTTTGAGACAGAGTCTCACTGTCACCCAGGCTGGAGTGCAGTAACATCTCGGCTCACTGCAACCTCCGCCTCCAGGGTTCAAGAGATTCTCATGCTTCAGCTTCCCAAGTAGCTGGAACTGCAGGTGCATGCCACCACGCCCAGCTATTTTTCTGTATTTTTAGTAGAGATGGGTTTTACTACATTGGCCAGGCTGGTCTTGAACACCTGACTTCAGGTGATCCACCTGCCTTGGCCTCCCAGAGTGTTGGGATTACAGGTGTGAGCCAATGTGCCTGGCCAAATTTCATTTTTAGAGAAACAATAAACTTTTGTTTTGTGATCTTATATATATGTGTGTGTGTGTGTGTGTGTGTGTGTGTGTGTGTGTGTGTGTGTGTGTGTGTGTGTGTGTGTGAATTTGACACTGGCTCCCCAGAGCAGGTGGGAGTGGAGGTGTGGAGAATTTCCTGGGTCCAGGAGCCCTGTGACTGGCTCTGGGAGGAGAGAACACAGGGAAGCAGAAGCTCAGGGACCAGCCCATCACTGACAGAGAGAGAAGCGGACGGGACCCCTGCAGTGTGCAGCAGCATGTGGCACGGGCCGCAGCACTGACGTTTTCTAGACAGGCTAGAGATGGCCATGCAGGGAGAGCTCCCATGGCTGGGCGCGGGGGCCGTGATTCTTTATCCTCCTGAGTCCCCGGCTTCAGACCCACTGACTGAAAGGAGTTGTCCCTGACCAGAGAGACAGGGAGGAAGCGTAGGAGAAAGCCAGCAAGTGTAGGGTCCCGGAAGCCAAGCGGAGATGGCTCTCCAAGAAGGAAGGTGGCCCATTCAGCCAAACGCTGCTGAGATCAAGTACACGTGGAAAATGCCAATGGACTCAGTGAGGGGGTCACTAGGGATGTTGAGAGACCATTCAGAGAGGAAGCCAGGGTAGAGTGGGTCAGCAAGTAAACGGGGCCGGGAGCCGTGGCTCAGGCCTGTAGTCTCAGCACTTCAGGAGGCTGAGGCGGGAGGATTGCTTGAGCCCAGGAGTTCAAGACCAGCCTGGGCAACATAGCCAGACCCCGTTTCTACAAAAAATAAGATGAGCTCAGCATGGTGGCACACGCCTGTAGTCCTAGCTACTCAGGAGGCTGACGTGGGAGAATCATTTGAGCCCAGGAGTTCGAGGCCGCAGTAAGCTGTGATTGTACCACTGCACCCCAGCCTAAGAGACATAGCGAGACCCGGTCTCAAAAATGAAATAAAATAAAATGAAAATTGTTAAAAAACATAATGGCTCCAAATTCTTGATTGTTTACAAATAATCTTTTCTTTTTCTTAGAAGGATCTTTTCTAGATTTGCCATAAAGCAACATGTCTAGGGACCCTCATTCTTCCGATTTACTCTAAGGGGACGCTTGAATGATGGTCACTTTGTTAGTGATGCTTTTTTGGAGGTAGAAAAATGACAAGATTTGTGGTGGTTGCAATTTTTTTTTCCTTTGCTTTGTATCTTTGTACTTTTTTTCTTCTTTTTGAGACGTAGTTTTGCTCTTGTTGCCCAGGCTGGAGTACAATGACATGATCTCAGCTCACTGCAAACTCTGCCTCCCAGGTTCAAGCCATTCTCCTGCCTCACCCTCCCGAGTAGCTGGGATTACAGGCATGCACCACCACGCCCGGCTAAGTTTGTATTTTTAGTGGAGACGGGGTTTCTCCATGTTGGTCAGGCTGGTCTCAAATTCTCAACCTGAGGTGATCCATCCGCCTCGGCCTCCCAAAGTGCTGGGATTACAGGCGTGAGCCACCACGCCCGGCATATCTTTGTACTTCCACAAGTTTAAAATTTTTAAATGATAAACACCATTATTTTATAAAAACAATACTAATTATTCTAAGAAGTAAAGCACGGTGGACTTTTTTGAGTGCCTCGGAAGCAGTGAGTCAGTGAAGAGCACTTTGTACATCTCCCTGCTGTGGCTGCAGACTTGGAAACAGTGCTGCCCCCAACATCACCTTGATATCAGACCCTGCTTAGCCCACCAGGCCTTTCCCATTGAAATGAGTAAACAGGCCGAAAGCATTCATCCTTATCCTCAGACACAGCTTCCTAAAATATATTTATGAATTAATAATGTTGTGGTATAGAAACTTGTTTGTATCCTATAGCAGAGTCACATGCCTGGCTAGGGAAAGTGTTTCTGATCCCTATCATGGGAACGAAGACAATCTGTAGTTCTCAGTGAGCCACAAGGAGCCCCATGGCATCCAGTTGGGGGTCCTCCTCCCAAAATAGATTTGAGATCCCCTGGAGGGGAGGAAGACCAAGGCCCAGTTGGCCCAGATGTGTCAGGATTCTGTGCGAAAGGCAATGGATCTAGAGGTGATCTCATTTCCAAGGCTGTGTCCAATAAAATGGTTGTGGCTGCAGGAATCAACGGAGAAGGATTTGGGGGTAACAACTGGGTTCTGAGGAAAGGGCAAGGCTGATTCGTGAGTCTGCAGTGGCTCTGGTTCAAAGTCCTCACACTCAGCAACTTAAAACGTTCGCGATATTAATTCTCTGAGATTGTTCAAATTGACTTCTCCCCATTCCTGCCTCTTTTCGGCTCTCCTGGGAACATCTGAAATTCAGGGTAGGCATTCATTCTCTTTTTTCAACCAGCTTCAGTGAATTTAGCTTATAGACAACAAAGTTCACCAATTTTAAGTGTACAATTTGGTAAGTTTTGGCAAATGTATATGGTCCTGTAACCACCACTATGTTCATCACACAGAACATTCCCACCACCCACAAGGGTCCCCTTATGTCTTTTTGAGGCAGTTCCTTCCAGCCACCCTCCCATCCACTAGTCTGCCCTCTATCACTGCAGTTTTGCCTTTCCTAGGATTTTACATAAATGAAATAATAAATATAGAGTCTTGAGCTTCTTTCATTTAACAAAATGCATTTTGGATGCACCCATGTTCTTGCATGTGTGAATAATTCCTTACTTTTTATTACTGGGTAGTCATCCATTTTGCTCGTCTATTCAACCACTGATTAACTTTTGTGGTGTTCCCAGGTTTTTGGCTATGATGAGTAAAGTTAGGGAAAAGCCCTGTGTGGGCCTATGTTTTTATTTTTCTTAGGCAAATGTCTAGGATTAAAATTGCTAGGTCATATGGTAAGGGTATGTTTAACTTCATAAGAAACTGCCAAAGTGTTTTCCGAATCTGTGCACTATTTTGCCTCCTCACAGTGATATATGAGCATTCCAGTTGCTTCTTATCCTTTTCAGCACTTGTTACTGTCCGGTTTTTTTATTTGTTTGTTTTTTGTTTTTGAGTTGGTCTCACTCTGTTCCCCAGGCTGGAGTGCAGTGGCATGATCACAGCTCACTGCAACCTTGATTTCCCTGGGCTCAGGAATTCTTTCACCTCAGCCACCTGAGTAGCTGAGACTACATGTGCACACGCCATCATACCCACCTAATTTTTGTATAGCAATGGAGTTTCACCATGTTGCCTAGGCTGATTTGGTACTTGGGCTCAAGTGATCAGCCCACCTCGGCCTCCCAAAATGCTAGGATTACAGGTGTGAGCCACTGCACCCCACCATCAGTCTTTATTTTAATGTTAGAAATTATACTTAGTATATAGTGGCTTCTCTGTTTTTAATGTACATTTTTCTAATGACTAATGATATTGAGCATCTTTTCATGTGTTTGACATTCATATATTTTCTTTGGCATTGTTGTTCAGATCTTACGCTTTTTAAATTTTAGTGTTTGTCTTTTATTAAGTTTTAAGAGTTTATTTTTTAATATTCTGGATGCCAGTTCTTCATTAGACATGTGCTTTGCAAACATTTTCTCCTAACCTGTGCTTTCCTCATCATTTTCTCAAGGGGGTTGTTTGAAAAGCAAATATTTTACATTTGAAATCCACTGATTTATTTTCTAGTTCATGTATTTTATGTTTTATTTTATAAATCTTTGCCTAATACAAGGTCATAAATTTTTTCTTACCCTTTCGTTAGGGGTTTTATCATCTTAGCTCTTACATTTAAGCCTGCAATTCATTTTGAGTTAATCTTTTTGACCAGTTAATTTTCCAGTGTTAGGGGTAATAGTTGAGGTTCTTTTTTTTTTTATTATTTCTTGCATACAGATGTTCACTTGTTCCTTAAATCGACTTGGAATCTTACTCAAAAATCAAGTGAACATATATGTGTGGCTCTATTTTTGAGTCTAGATCATACTCCATTGATCTATAAATCTACCTTTATGCCAATACCAACAGTCTTGATTATTATAATTTTACAGTAAGTTTGAAATCAAGTCATATGAGTATTCCAGTTAAGCTATTCTAGGTCTTTAGTATTTCTATATAGATTTTAGAATCAACTTTTCAATTTCTATTTTTTAAAATCCTGCTGGGACTTCAGTGATAAGTGCTTTGAATATATAGTTAAATGCAAGGAGACTAGATACTGAGTCTTGTAATCCATGAACATAGTATATATTTTTATTTATTTGGATCTGCTTTGATTTGTCTCACTAGCATTTTGTAGTGTTCACTGTACAAACATGCATTTTTGATAAATTTATTTCTTTAAATGTATCTTTTATATAATTGTAAATGACATTGTTTTTAAATTTTTCAAATGATGATTATTCATTGATATTTTGTAGAAATTCAGTTGACTTTTCTATATTGGCCTTGTATCATGTACCCTTACTAAATTCACTTAACAAGTTCTAGTAGCTTGTTTGTATATTCTTTGGTATTTGGCAAAAGATAATGCTATCCGTGAAGATAGACCATTTTATTTATTTCTTTCTAATTAGTATGCCTTTTATTACCCTTTTTATTTTCCTTATGGCATTATCTAGGATGTCACATGTAACAGTGATACAAATGCAGATATCATTGCCTTGTTCCTAATCTCCAGAAAAGCATTCATTCTTTCACCATTAACTATGATGTTTGCTGTAAGTTTGTGTAGATTTAGGAATTTTTTATATAAGTGGTTTGCTAAGAGTTTTTTTTTTTTTTTTTTTTTTTTTTTTTTTTTTTTTTTTTTTTTTTTTTTTTTTTTTTTTTTTTTTTTTTTTTTTTTTTTTTTTTTTTTGTAATTTATAGTATATTTTATTTTCTTAATGTATATATTAAGAAGATATGCTAAGAGTTTTTAATCATTGCTCAGCATTGATTTTGTCAAATATGTTTTCTGCACACACTGAGATGACCATATACCTATCCTTTTTTAGTCTGCTAACATGATGAATTACATTAATTGATTTTTTTTAATTCCTGGGATAAAACCCAATTGGTCATGATGCATTCTCATTTTATATATTACTAGGTTTAACTGGCTAAAATTTTGTTAAGAACTTCTGCCCAAGAGAGGTATTAGTCTGCAGTCTTCTTTTCTTGTAACACCTCTGAATGGTTTGAATTAGATTATTCCTTTCTCTTCTATTTTCAGGAAGAGTTGGTATACAATTAACATTGTTTTTTTCTTAAATGCTGATAGAATTCACCAGTGAAGACAGCTGATTCTTGAGAGTTTTTGGTTTGTTTGATAGTTTGTGAATAAGTTTATAACTACAAATTTAATTGCCTTAATACATATAGATATTCTGGCTGTCTGTTTCTTCTTGGATGAGCTTTGATAATTTGTGTATTTCAAGAAACTTGTTCATTCATCTAAATTGTGGAATTTATTGGCAGAAAGGTGTTCATAGTATTCTTTTCTCATTTCAAAACTCTATAGGATATGTAGCAATGTCTTTTTTTTGTTGTTATTGATATTGGCAATCCATGCCTTTTTTCCTGATCAGTCCAGCTATAGACTTATCAACTTTGTATTACTATTATAATAAACTAGATTGGGGTTTTAATTTTCTCCATTAATTTTCTGTTTTCTTTTTCAGTGCCTTTTTCTCTTATATTTATTATTTCTTCTTTCTGGTTATTTTTTGTTTAGTTTGCTCTATTTATTTCTGGCTTTTTAAAGTGGATTGTTGGATCACTGATTGGAGACCTTCTTTTCTAAAACAAGCATTTGATCCTATAAATTTCTCCTTAAGTACTAATTCCGTTGTATCTCATAAATTTTGATGTTTTGTTTACATTTTCATTCAGTTCAAAATATTTTTTAATTTTACTTGTGCTTTATTCTCTGGCCCGTGAATTATTGAGATGTATGATATTTCCAAATATTTTTAGAATTTTTCAAATATCTTTTTGTTACTGACTTCTAGTTTAATTCTATTATAGTTAGAAAACCTATTTGTATGATTTTTAGACCCTTTATTTTATTAAGACTTGTTTTCATAGCCCAAAATATAATCTGCCTTGGTGAATGTTTCTTGCATTCTTCAAAAGAATGTGCATTTTGCTTTTGTTGATTGAAGTGTTATCTAAATGTCGAGTAGGCCAATCGGTTGATAGTGTTAGTTGAAAGTGATGTCTTCTACACTTTCATTCATTTTCTATTTGTTTCATCGAGTATCAAGAGAGGAATATTGAAATCTCTAACTCCAATTGTAGATTTCGTTTTCTTTTTAATTTTCTCAGTTTTGCTGCATGTAGTTTAAAGCTCTGTTTCCAGGTGCACTCACATGTAGGATTGCTATATTCTCTTCCTGAACTACATGGCTGTAGGTACGCTGTTGAGGCTTACTGGGGTCCTTTTATCAATGATTCTCAGCTCCTTTGTCTGATGTCTGCTTGGGTGGAGCAAATTAACTTGCAGCTCATTACCCTACCCATGTCCATTTTCCAAAGCAATTATCAAGAAAAAAAAGATGAACAAAATTAAAACCTAAAAGCTATTCTGCCAATATATTTATGAATATAATACTAGAAACTATTAAAAACCACGTGAATTCAAGACCACATTGATAATTCAGTAAGAACAAAGTATGAGTCCTCAAAATTAAAGAAATTTGAGCTCTTTGCCTATGTCCTTGGCTAAGAGGTTTTTTGGCCAAGAATGTTGCCAGGGATTTTGCAATATTACCAGGAAGTCAGACTTCCTGATAGAATGCTAAAGGAGAGTTCTTAGTAAACTCTAGTAATGCACTAACTAACTTATGAGAACTATATTTCAATAACCTTTAGTAACTCAGTGAATCACTACTAAGTAGACATTGGTCATGCATAACAGCAAAAATAAATAGGATTTGCACCATTCATTGTTGCTAAGAACTGGATTCTGAATGTGCATTTTAATCAGTTTGTGACTGTCCAGAAGCCTCCCGTCTCCTACCAGTGGGCCATGAACCATGCATTGAGAAACACAACCCCATATGAGGACCCATAAGAGAAACCGCTTCCAGATTAAAGTGCCAGGAAACACTTTGCTCCCCTAAAGAACTACCGTGGTTCTTTCCACACTGATGACAATACTCATTATGTCCCTTTTCCCATTGACAGCTGGGACGCTCTGAGCCAAACTTGCAAATCAAACTTTAGAACCCCATGCCTTGGGAGTTTTCCTTTTACTTCTTCTCTTCAAATTGCTATTTGCCCTTATCTCATTATTCATATTGTTCTAATTTATTGAACACATTTCTTATTAACCATCTCTCTTTTTCTCCTAATTTGTGTGTGTGTGTGTATGTGTGCGTGCATGTGTGTAACAAGAAGCTGGCATGAATAAATAAATAAATGGAGATCTCTGTCTAAGGGTCACTTTAGATATTTCTACAATTCACACATGCTAAATTCCTGACCACCGCTTTGCACATTGTTAATCCACTCCAACCTTTTCCATGTGGCTACAAATACCATTGCATATTTACAAGCCTAACCCTTTTAAGTTAGAGGAGAAACAAAGTCAGCTTCCTGAAGCCTTACCAGCAGAATAACACCAGGGGATTACAGATGCAGCCAGGGCCTAGTGGGCACGAGGTGACTGAGGAATGAAAGCCATCCTGACTGCACCGCATCTCGGGGAACCTGGCAGCCAGGAATGTTTTGTGCATTCTACTAGAGCAGTTACCAGGGTCTGAAGTCCCGGTGAACATGACATTGTAATCTCGGTTATGTTTTATTTATGGAGAGTGGTGCCGCAGCTAGGGTGTGTTAACAAACAAAGATGATTGCTTCTGAGCCACTCTCCCGTCCTAAGGTAATTAACACAAAGTAATGTGCCAGTTGGGGGATTCAAAGAGTTGACAACCTTTTCCATAGGAAAGTGATCTGCAACACCCAGGCCAAAAAAAGAATGGAGAGAAGCAAGGACGTGTTTTATCTTTGGTTAAAGGTGCATCATTAAAAGGCACTGGCATAATTATTCTTCCTGTTTAAAAAAAAAAATCCATATAACATTAAGAAAACTACAAAGTATGAAATGTCAGGGGCAGAGATGTGTGGATTTGCGGCTGTTAGCAAAGTGGGCCGGGGGCTCCCTGTGTATCTTGAAAGGCGTAAATTAGAAATATTGACTGCAGCCAGAATAGCATTCGCAATCAGCTCAATGTTGCAATGTGTTATACAGATCATTTGCTTTTTAAAAAATTAAAATATGAATCAAACTTGGATGACAAAGAAGTTCAACTTCTCGGGAAAAATCAAATACATCATCCAAAGGTCACAATTCGTAGACAAATTGCTGTTAAAATTTATTACTTGTTTGCAAAATGTACTGTTGATCATTGATAACTGCTAAATGCTTGGGCGCCTCTGACAAAATAAATAAACAAATAAAGTACTCTTCATTCAGGAGGAAATGCGAAAAGGCACCTGGAATGCTAAAAAACCCAGCCCGGGGAGGACAGGGGAAGCCAGGGAAGCCAGGCTGGGTGAGGAGCTCAGAATGAAGAAGGAGAGAGAGGCAAGCAGGGCCCGCAGACTCGTGCTTACTCCTTTGGAAAATCTGAGCTGACCAATAATCTCAAAAGCACAAAAGTCAGAGCATCTAAACACAAACTGTCAGGGTTCATGAGGCACGGGATGGTGCCTGGAGATCCCCGGCCATTCAGCTCACGGTCCTCCGACCCTCACATGTACCCAGTGCTGGCACCTGCTCGTTTACAGGTGGGATTTGCTACAGGGCTCTGAACTCCCTGGCAGCAGAGACCATCCCAAGGTCAGACTTGCACCTCCAGGGCCCAGCAGAGCACCAGGCACAGGCGGGGTACTGCTGGGGCCCAGTGGCTGGCTCCCTGGGGTCTCCTACAGCCTTCTCCCATGCGCAGCAGCAGAGCCAACTGGCCCAGGGCATTCTTCTGGCTACAAAATTGTTCAGGAATGGCCCTGAGGCTCCCTTCAGGCCAATGAGATGTGAGGGGAAGTTGGCTGAACATTCTAGAAAGGAGTCTCCTGAGGGATTTCACAGTATACCGATGGCCAGCACTCTCTTTCCTTCACCCGCATGGGGAGTAAGTCTGTAACGATGGACCAGCGATGTGAAATGGACAGAAGGTGAAACTGAACAGATGAGTTGGATCCGGTTGTGAAGGGTTTGAGTGCCATGCTGGAGCCCTCTGATTCCACTGGGATCAAGTTAATTCAGGGCTTTCTGGCCAAGGAGACAAGGCAGGAGCGATACTACTCCCTGGCCTGGCCCATGAGAGGCCCTGCATGGGACTCACATGCCTTCCATTGTGAATGGCTCAACGCAGAGGATGATGCAGCAGAAACCCCCAGGGAGACTCTAGGTAGCACTCAGCAGTGGGACTTCATGCAAGGATGGAAGATTCTGCCTGCGCTGTCCAGTCTGATAGCCACAAGCCACATGTGGCTACTGCGCACCGGAAACCTAGAGACTACAGCTGAGGAATTGAATTTTTAGTTTTGCTGATTTTTAATTACTTTAAATTTAAATAGTTGCTGGCAGCTACCATACCGGACGGCACAGCTCTAGAAGATGGCAGCAAAACAAGACAGAAGGAGCTGGAATCCCTGAAACACCCATGGAAAGCTGTCCACCACTTTATGGGACTATGACGCTAGCAAGAAACCTTTATGATGTCAGGTCATTGGAATTTGGAGATTGTGACCGCAGCTGGCATGAAATAGCCAGGCGCCTCCTGGGCCCACTGTTCTCGGCACTTGGCATGCCATATTTTATTTAATCATCTCAACAACTGCAGGAGGGAGGTTCTGTTATCCACATTTTACAGTTGAGAAAACTGAGGCGCAGAATGGAAACTGGGGTACAGACAGGAAGAGGCTGAAAGGGGTTCTGGACCAGGTCAGTCTGGCTTCAGAGCTTCTCTGAGGCTAAAAAACAAGGGATCCGTGAGGGAAACTCTTGTCAGAGCCCAGAACGGAGGCAGCGGGCAGACTGGGGAGGAACCCAAAGGTTTCTGCATCCAAAGGGGCCTGGCAAGGAAGGTCTGGTGGCAAAAGCAAGCCCAGCCTCCCTTACAGCCCACAGAGCAAATCCCTGGCTGGCTCTTGTTTCCTGGCATTAAACCCCTTTTGCCATGCTGCTCTAATAGTGCCTGTGAGGGAGAGAATGGCTTATTCTCCAAGGTTCTGGCCACGCTGCAGGTGAGTATGCCCCCACCTAACACAACAGGACACTACCTCCTTCTCCGCCACTAAGCTCTGCAGACCTGTCATGCTAAAAGCCACAGGGCACACCAGGGCAGATGTGCCCAAAGGTAAGAAAGCAGCGTGCAGTCTGGGATGTGTGGAGTCCAGGAGAGGGGCAGAGGGGACCTGGAACCACACATCCCACTGGGCCTGGGTGGAAGGAGGGGAGAGAGCAAAGAAAGGCAAAGGTCTGGAGAGACGCTGCCAGTGCTCCAGGGACAGTAGGGCTCATCTGAGGGACGCTCTGTGGCAGATGAAGTGGCTGGGAATTGCCATCATCCGGTTTTTTTTTTTTTTTTGGTTATTTATTTAACACATTCATCAGTTTTGGATACATGTCTAGAAACGTAAGCTCTTCAGAGCCCTTCCTTGCTCATCACATCATCGATCCCCTCAAAGAGGCTGTGGAGATCACTCGTCTGCCTCAATTTGCAGAGAAAGAGTCAGGAAGTTATGAGACCTGCCCTCTGGGGGACTGTGGGCAGAGCTGGGATTCAACGCAGGGCTGAAGACCCCCAGTCCAACCCTCGCGCACCGCAGCACCACCTGAGGCCTGAGCCCGGAGTCTGTGGGGTCTTCCTGTCCCTCAGTCTGTCACCTGTCGGCCTCGCTGGGATTGAAGCCTCAGGAAGAGCGGTGGACAGGATACCAGGAGGCCCCAGCTGCCCTGGCGCAGGCAGAGAAGGAGCCTTGGAGATGAACGTCCATTTGACGCCCACAGAGCTCCCTGCCCGTGGCCCAGAAATCCCTGAATCAGAGCTCTCAGGAGTTGTGTTGAAGATGCACATTCCGGCCGAGCGCAGTGGCTCACGCCTGTAATTACAACACTTAGGGAGACCACGGTGGGCAGATTGCTTGAGGTCAGGAGTTTGAGACCAGCCTGGCCAACACAGTGAAACCCTATCACTACCAAAAATACAAAAATTGGCCGAGCATGGCGGTGCACACCTTTACAGGTGCTCCCAGCTACTCAGGAGGCTGAGGCAGAAGAACTGCTTGAACCCGGGAGGAGGAGGTTGCAGTGAGCTGACATCATGCCACTGCACTCCAGCCTGGGTGACAGAGTGAGACCCTAACACACACACACACACACACACACACACACACACACACACACACACACACACTGGAAAGCAGCTTTAATAACTTTTCTGTTTATTTTCATCAGCCACAGTAGAGCGAATTGTTAGGTAACAGTAATTTTTCTTGTAGCCAGTTTCAGAAAGAGCCATCAATCGCAGATGAAAATATAACAGACATCATGGTCAACCTTGTTCTGGATGTGAATGTGCGGGAAGCAAAGCTAACGTGCCGCTCCAGTGCAGCCTTATGATATCCTACCTAGAAATAAGGGTTAGAACTTGAAATTCAGACAGAACCACATGGTCCCATGGGCTGTTTTTACTGATAAACATGGGCAAACACCGGTGAGAATCCGAGCCCTGATTCTTCTTAAGAAAGGGGAAAGGTATAGCTGGCCAGAATTTTCCAGGTGCTTAGTTTACTGCATACTCAGGCACATTTACAAATAGTAATTAACTGAATCCTCATCATATCCCTATAAGGAAGGTGTTATTATTGCCCCATTTTTACTGATGAAGAAACTGAGGCAAGACCAGGTTGCATGATTGGGCTAAGATCCTGCAGCTTGTAAGTAGCAGAGCCAAGCAAAAACCCCAGGCAGTCTACACCCAGCGTGCCTATTAGTGACTACACTGTGCTGTTGCTTTGCGGTCCCGTATGTAGGTGGGTATGTGTGTTTTCATTTATTTATTTATTTTGAGACAAAGCCTTGCTCAGTCTCCCAGGCTGGAGTGCAGTGGGGTGATCTTGGCTCACTGCAACCTCTGTCCCCCGGTTCAAGCGATTCTCCTGCCTCAGCCTCCCAAGTAGCTGGGTTTACAGGCGCCCACCACCATGCC
The DNA here is from genome assembly GCA_004027715.1 of Plecturocebus donacophilus. NCBI lineage: Eukaryota > Metazoa > Chordata > Mammalia > Primates > Pitheciidae > Plecturocebus > Plecturocebus donacophilus. The sequence continues at coordinate 49,678 of PVKP010005518.1, read as the reverse complement.
CTACTAAATGTTTTTGTATTTTTAGTAAAGACGGGGTTTAACCATGTTGGCCAGGCTGGTCTTGAACTCCTAACCTGAAGAATTCCACTTGCTTCAGCTTCCCAAAGTGCTGGGATTACAAGCATGAGCCACCACGCCTGGCCTGGTCTTAATTTCTGAATTATCTCAATGGCCTGGTGAGGTAGGCATTGCATGCATTTAGCTGGTTGTCTCCAGCCTCCTGTGCCAGAGAGAACTCTGGCTTCCCTTTCCCCCTGCACCACCTCCTCACACATCTCTAGTCTTCCACCAGGTTGGTAAACAGCCATTCATCCTGTTGTTCAGCCGAAAAACTTATGGTCACCCCTGCTGCCTCTCTGTCCTTCACATCCATACTTAATACACCAGCAAATCCTATCAGCTCTTCTTTGCACCCGCAACAGATACTCGATCAGAGATGTTCTTACCACCTCCTTCTTACCTTTTTCGATTTAAGTCCAAGCCACCACCTTCTTTCTGGGGACAACCCCTACTTTAGCTCCCACCATGACAGTCAGTCCCTCTTCGTGCGTCCTGAGGGGTCCTGCTACAATGTAATCCACAAACAGCCATCATTATCCCTCCCCTGCATTTCCTGCCCACACTTTTGTTGGATTCATTGCATCTTCGTGAGATCACAAGTGGATAACTAACTCCCTAATGTGTCCATCATGAACACCTCTCCAATGCCACGTATGCTATTCTGAAAGAAGTATTTTTGATAACTGCCTGATGTTCCATTGCATTGATAGCCTATCCCTTGCTTATCTCATCCTATGTTACTGGGCATTTTCTTTATTTCCAGTTTTTGCTATCATAAATGTAGACACAGTGAACACCTTTGGAGCTAAATCTTTGGCTGTATCATAGCTTCCTTAGGATGATTTTCTAGAAAAAGAATTATTTTAGAGATTAATCAAAAAATAAAAAAACAAGATGGTTTATGTTGCGCTTAGCGTTGGTCGTGCGGAGAGCAAAGCTTTTCCTCGTCATCCAGGGGTGATGCGTGCAGACCTTTATGGGCCTCGGAAAGTCATCATTAGCCAAGCAAATGGCTCCAAGAGACGGAAGATCCTGGCGAGACACCTGTGAGAGTGTGTCCGGCACACATTCATTTGAATATTTTCAGTTGCAAAGGCTACAGGACTAACTTCCTGGAAATGTGGATGAGGTAGGAGGAATACCTTCCTGAAGAGCCTCTCCTCCCAAGCTTCTGCATCTGGTGCACATCCGTGTCCACAGTACCTTTAGCTAGATCATTTAGACTCATAGCCGATGAACATTTGCTATTATTTTACAAGTTAACATTATCTCACACATAGTTTCCCTGTTGCCACCGAGGTCTTCGACCCCCACATTTTCAGTGTATGTAAATACTCCATAATGAAGGAGCTCTTCTTCACGCATTCACTCCTTTACGTTGAACATGGAGGCAGCTTCCAAAATTTCGCTGTCGTGCATGTCACTCCCTGCGATACTCTGTCCACATGAATAATAAGCAGTGTGTCTACATTTCTTTTTTTCCCTTTGGCTAAAGAGAAGCTAAAACTCAAGTGTACGATTTAAGTATGGCAACGTATGGCCTTCTTCTCTAGGCAGTATTTTTACATAGGTGTAGACATCTTACCAGAGCGTTTCATCTCTCTGGTTCTGATGTCTTGCCGCTTATCTGTGCTTTGTCATATTTCCTATTGGCCTGCTCACAATCTTGAGGAATGAGGAAGGATGCAAGTTATTCACAGAGTATTTAACGAAATGCTGAAATGGCCATCTGTAGGCACATGGCTTTTCCTCTCTCTAGGAATCACTAATTAGTATTCTTAGTATGTTTCCAAGAATGACATCACCAGATCAAATAGTCAGAAGATTGTTTGGGTTCTTGATACACACCACCCCAGAGCTTTGCAAAGGGAAGAGGGAAATGTGGTTGAAACACGATACAGGTAACAAAACCGAACCCTCAATTATATCTCCAAACACAGGCAAGAGGGCTGCATCTTGCCAAGTGCCAAAGGTAGTCAGGGGTCTGAGGTGTTACCTGCGGTCTGCCCCTTCATTTTTTGCTTTCGCTTACCAACCCCTCGGCTCTGCACAGTTGCTTCCCTGCTGCACCACAGGACAAGGAGCAGATGCTTGGTAAGCTCTTGCTGATGGAAAGGAGTCGGACTAGGAAAAGAGGAAGAGGCACTCTCCCTGTCCTCAGTACCTCCTTGTTTTGCAGGGAGCTGGCCTAGCCCTTACAAACTGCAGCCTACAGTGCGTTTTCAGCCAAAAAAAAAAAACCCAAAAGGCCCTTATGGGACCTGGCCCATGAGCAAATGCATCAACATCACTTTCTCGTTTTGAGACTTGGACAGGTAGGGAACCACCCACGTCCTCTAGACAGCACCCCTAGGCTCACAGCCTGGGATGCATCCTAAACTGAGCATTACATATTTAAAAAATGTTTAATTATAAAAGATCAAAGAAACTCAATTGTATTTTCGTTATGGTCGATGAGCAATAAACCATACTAAAGGGTGACGGCGTGGGCTGTGGCCACACACAGTGGGACGAGCTCCGGTTTTCCTCTGTAATGAAGGGCATGAACATTTCCTCCAGCCTCCTGGTAGACCCTATGCTCCTGCCCAGCAGACGGAGCATTGATCATCTGTTCACTGCCTCCCCAGCTAATCAGGAGTTCTTCCAGGGCAGGTGCTGCAGCCCCTGGCCTAGGAGAGTGGGGCATGCAGTAAGAACTCCAGGACAGTTAAGAGAATGAACAACTGAGCTGATAGATGGATGTCCCATTTCCCCACTGAAGAGCAAACTCTGGGAAGGCAGCAGGGAGTCTTACTGAAACCTATTTTCCCAGTCGGGTCTCTGATGCCGCAGAAATGTTTACGTAAACAAGTACCACTGTACCCCAGCCGGGGCAACAGAGCAAGACCCTGTCTCAAAAAAAAGAAAAAGAAAGGAAAGGCTCAAATATCTGTTTTAAAGCCCACTGGGGAAGAATTGGAGCCCAGGACCTACGGAAAAGGGAATTTTCTCTCTGAGAATTCTCATTCCTCAAGCCCCGAGAAAGCGAGGCGAGCGTCCCGAATGACTGTCAGCTCCATTTCTGGTGCTGGAGTTCAAACCCCACTTCTTGTGCAGTGGCCTCGGGAGAACAATGTCTTGTGTGGCGTGAAGACAGGACATGGAGGGACATGCTGCCCGTTTTTGTTGTCATTTCTGGGAGCAGAGCCCACAAATCACCTTAGCTAGCGTAGCTTGGTGTTCTCATTCTTGTATAGTCTCTTTGTGAAGATTCTTGGGCAGTCTGAATTCTTAGCACCTGGTTCACATCAGTGGCCAGTGATAGTTTGCAGAAGTGGTGTGAGCAGATTGCTCTTTGACCCTTTAAGAACAGAACGCATAGAAAAATGAATGGTCAAAAACCCACTGGGCCCTGGTTCCCTCAGGCTCAGGGGTGAGCTCTGCCTCTCTCTTGCTCAGATGGAGAAAACCAGAAATGCGTTCGTGCCTCCGTGTGACCGGGACACACAGCGCTGCCTCCTTCTACCCCATCGTGTTGGCTGCTCCATCCTCCTTCTACCCCATCGTGTTGGCTGCTCCATCCTCCTTCTACCCCATCGTGTTGGCTGCTCCAGGCCCAGCGCTGGGAAACGCCGAGTTAAAGCTCTTTCAACCCTCAAGGCCTGACTGATCATCCCCAATGAAAGTTTCCTCAGATCTGTTAACACCAGTACATGGGGAGGAAGGAAGTGTTCTTGTGTGATTTTGTCAAAACTCATGGATGAGTTTTCACAAAATTCATCAACCTCATTTCACAGATGGGAAAATCAAGGGGAGCTACCTGCCCGAGGGCACAGAGTCATTTAGTGCCTTGGGGCAGGGTCTCCTTCTCCCTGGATTTTCATCCCTCCATGGCTCACAGCGGCTCTCTCTAGGTACTGAGGAAATGGAAACTGAATTAGGCTCAACTTGAATCTAATCATTCCGAGCCAAGTGCTTTTCCTTTCCAACTACTTGCTCACAAGCTCAGCTGGAGAGGAGAATCACATGGATCATTTTCAAAAATGCTGACACTGGGACCCGCCTCCAGAGATTCCAACAGAATTGGTCTGGGATGTCTCCTGGACCCTGAGATTTTCGAAAGCTCCCAGAAGATTCCAATGGGCAACTGAGCCAAGAACCAGTGTTCCAGATCATACTGCCGCGCAGGGGTGAAGAGAACTACAGCTCTCTCGAGCCGTGATTTTCCGTCAGCCTCTCTATGGGCTTAAAGATTTGGGTCAGGGAGAAAATGGAGAAAGACCTTCAATTCGCCCTTGGAAATAAGCTGTCCGTCCCCCACCTTTAAAAGACACAGAAAAGGACAAGGTTTGGAGATCAAGTTAAATGTCCAATTTATTTTTATAACTTGAAACCAGAACCAACTTGGTTTTGAACAAGCGTACAAATGAAATGGCAGACACATGCTGAACTCAACATTGTGACATTAAGGAAAAAAAGAGGCCCAAAATCTTGTACAGAGAATAAAGGAACAATAAATATTTTACTAAGCCATATTGAAATGACCTCCTATCATCTCAACATTTTATCCATAATAAAAAAAAGTGCCTGTTTCTTAAACAGAGCACAAATACCAAGCAATAATAAATAGTTCCAAACTTGTAGTAAAGACAAAACCTCCAAGTAAACAACAAAAGCTCATACAATAAGTAATAGAAAAGGTAATAAAAATATTTTGCCTTGCCAGTACAAATGCAAACAACTTAAATCAATGGGACTTTGCTTTGCAGGGCTGAGTTACAAGGAGCACCAAAATCACGAGTTTGCCTGTGTTCCACGAGACCTTCGGCTGACGGTGACTGGGGACCGGGATGAAAGGCTGATTTCCTTACCTCCCACATTTTCCTTAGAGCAATTCAGTCTCCTCCTCTCCCCATGAAAGACCCTCTAATGGCAAGTGGCGGGTTCCGATTGGGGCAACTTTGAATAAAGTTGCGGCAGTGTGGAAACCGGCCTGAGGTCGGCTGGGTCCCCCACGCTAGGGGCCTCTCTCTCTCTGGACCACCCGCTTCTGTGTTGGTTCTTTAAACACGAAACAGAAGCAAGATTCTCTCTTCTCTGCAGTCAACAGAGACACACGATGCTTGTGCTTTGGGATGGCTTAGTCCTGGCACTCTGGTAAGCTGGTGAGCACCGGCTGACTGTTATGACCATAGGAGCCTGGAGGCACTCCGGGACCCCAGCGGGGCACCCAGGGGCAACGGCAGCCCGAACTGCAGTAAGAAACTGAAATCTCAGCTTTCTCTCCCATTCCCGCCCCCTTTCTTTAACTTTGCAAAGGTAAGTGGCAAGAAGGAAAGAGTGCATCGAACAGAAAAGCTTCTGCATTTGGTAAGGAATTGCCCAAAAAGGATGCTTGGTTATATTTTCATAACCTGAAATAATGGTTTTTTACATTTCCTGAAATAAAAAATGGCTTCCTGATATAGGTATTTTATTTAAAAATGCATTATTCCCTCATCCAAAAGACCACCACTTTATCTTAAAGCTACTTGGCTTTACAAAAAAAAAAAAAAAAAAAAAAAAATCAAAGGGAGGGTTAAGGGAGGGACAGATAGGAAGAAAGAAAAAAAATTAAATAAAAATGTTTTGAAAGTGAGTAAAGGACCAATGGAGGCTGAAGGATGGAGAGGAAACGCAGGGGAAGGAGAGAGAACAAGATACGGAAAGGCACCGAATTCATCCCAGGCCCTCGCATTCGGAAACTGACGGAATGTAGGTTTCAGAGAGCAAAGCAGCGAAGCAGGGAAGGAAGACAGGAGGCCAGCACTCTCCATGGCACGAAAGGTCCTGGCGGGGAGGGGCTCCTTCCTGAAACCCAGCTTGTGCCGGCTCAGCAGCAGGTCACTTCACCTGGACCCAGCTGAGTCACCAGCTCCGTTTATGACCTTTGTGTCTGCTTCACAATTTCTCAAGCGCTAAGGAAGCACAGCTGGCCTTGCCTTCTGCTGGTGAGGGCGGGAGAGGTGGGGTGGTGACCGCCACCGAAGTGATGGCAGAGGAAGATGTTCTCTCGCTCTCTCTCCTCCACATCTTTCCTCTTACAGATGGCCTCTTAGAGAAAGGGAGGACGCTGTGGAATGTTACTGACATCTTTACAAAAAACTGACTTTTTTCCACTCAACACGAATAAAGAATTTCCCATCCGGTCTGCTGTGGCCACACCAAGGAGCCTTGATGCAAGGTTCGGGGCGTTCAGAGAGAAGCCCAACACGAACGGTTCTCTGTGTAGGCCAATTCCGACAAAAAATATATACAACTAAACGATTTGTCAACCGAAGCATTTAACTACTTCCTTTTGTTTCTTTTTCTCAAAGGTTGTCAAACAACCCTTTTTCTCCTGTACAATAGGACTTAACATACAAATGTGTTTTTTTTTTTGCAATATTTTATCCTGCCAAATTAAAAAAATATATTATGGCAGCCTGTTTGTTTTTGTTTTTTTTTTTTTTCTTTTTATTTCCAAATTCACTAACAAAAAGGTACATTAAATCCCTTTAAAAGGACAAGCTTACAGTTAAAAAATTACGAGCTCCAGTAAAAATACAGCAAGTGCCTACATCATATGAACCAACCAATATATCCATTCCAGAGGGAGGCGGGAAGAGAAAAATAAGTACAGGTCAGAAATGTGATTTTTTTTTTTCTGCAAAGCAATAACAATATTAAGCACTTTTTTTCTACATACTTTTTCTACATGGTGTAGCAATCCCCTTTGAATCCCCAAATACAAGTTTCTATACATTTTTTTTTTAAATAAAAATTCAACACCCAAGGCAGAAAAAAATTTACTAAAACTCCGACTTTACAGTTACTGTGACAAGAACAAATTTATAGACCCACCATTTAAATTTTACTGCAACATTTTCAAGGAAAAGAAAAGGGTATTTTTTTTTTTCTTGTTTTGTGAAATGCCCAGGCATTCTCGATTATTACAAATACTGGTCCACTTTTACAGTAATCAAGAAATTTTAATATATATAATATATACTAAAACCCCGTCACCAAAAGAAAACAATATACACGCGGCCACTGTGGCATTTTTGTATAACCTATTAAGCAAACTTTGAAAAAAAATGATCGCTCCAACACACATACACACGATTTTTTTTTACCCTTGTATGTACCCAATACTGTAAACGTATTTTTAAGACAGAGTGCACTAAATTTAACTTTAGAAAAAATTAGCCATTGTTCCTGAATTGTTTTTGTTTTGCTTTTCATTCAACGATATCAACTTGTAACTTGTGTCACTTGAGTTTTAATTCAGCAGTAAATCACCTCCACTCCATATCTAAGCAGCGTTGTCCCAAGAACAAAAGGGGCTGAGGATAATTCAGCTAATGGATGTCCAAGGTTGTGCTGGGTTTATTTCTTCATTTGATTGGGTCTTATGGCATTTCATATCCTCTATCTTCAACCAGAATTTTTTTTTTTTTTTTACTTAAAGTAAATGTGGCTTTGTTAGTTTCTAAAGAATGTACTTTTCTTGTTTTACTTTTTTAAAAAGTCTTTTCATTTCAAAAAAAAAAGTTTTGCATTTGTCTCAAGAGACTCAAATAGGAAGATCAGTTTTCAAGGCACTCACATCAAATTGAATGGCAGTAGAAAAACTGTCCTAGAAATTATTATTTTATTTTGTTTTTTATAGTGCCAGTATTGTGAATGCCACGCTTAGCAATACTGACACTCAATCTCAGCTGTCCCTTACAGTTTAACCCACCTCTGGGCCAAAGAGAAGAATATGCTGCAATTTCTTGTTTAGAAGCCATTTAATTTAAATGCAAACAAAAGCTTTAAAGTGCGGGTCAACAGAATTCAAATGTCTAATCTTAACAGTTCAATGTTTAGTACCTTCCAACCTAATGAGATAGAAAACAAAACAAAACGAAACAAAACAAAACCTGGGAAGTAGCCTTGGGTACCTTCTGATGGAACTCCTCCCCTGCTTTTTCAGTAAAAGGAAATAGAAATTTGCAAGAGCCTCACCCCACCCATCCCTACAATATCATCAGTGTGCATTAAATGAGAGAACACTAACTTCAATTCATTAGGGCATTCGTCTGCTTGGGAAACGATCAATGACCACTTGTAGCAACATAGGATTTGAGATTTACGTGTGGGGGTGATTAAAGAGAGAGAGAGAGAGAGAGAAGCCATGAAGCCAGTAAAAAGCCTAAAAGAACACCACTGGTTTTTTCCTTTCTGTGTCACTGCAGGCCACCCCATCTCCCCAAAAAGGTACCCTCAGCCCATTTTATTTAGCCTAATCTACAGCGAACAGCAGCCATGGCACCCCAGGGCACGCCAACACTGCAAGAAAAGGACAGCATCTGCTGGTCATGCACAACCTCAGAATGCTGTCGGGCCATTTCCCAGGGGAGCCCTCCGAAACCCTATCTCTGGCGGTGCTGGGTGTGCACGTGCCTCGCCCAGCGCCACCACTGAAGGTTTCCCTTAGGAGATCAACACAGAAAAGGCCGCTTTACTGGGGACGTCATGAGTGCTACATCTCCGTTCCAATTCTGAAACAAAGTGCTACGACTTTAAAGATTGTTATCCGCTGTACATCCACACCCCCCCGCCCCAAAAACAAAAAATCCAAAAAATTAAAAACAAAACAAAAACCGCATGCCACTTTTTATTTCAGGACAAAAAAAAGAGGAAGGAATAAAGAGGTAAACCACTTTAAAAGTCATTTGAATGTTGGCTTCTTCACAAGAAATTACACATGCTTAGCTTAAATTTCAAAAAAGCAGCACCACCCCTCCCCCCAAATGATAATTTAAAAGATATGCTTCCCCTCTAACATTGCTTGCGAGTCATTGCTCAGGCTACTACCGGGTTTAAAAAAAGAAGAAGAAGAAGAAGAAGGGATGGATACCCAACGAAATCTCTTAAAGGAATTCAAACAGAAAGAAGAAGAAGAAAAATACCTGCACATGCCAAAACAATTACAAAACCCAATAAATACAGAAATTATTGCACAGTTAAAAGGCTCCACAATTTGTACTGCCTTAATCAACCCTCGGGTTTCCATAGGACTTCGCGGACACAGGTTAGGTTGGAGCGCCGCCTCGCCCGGGCCCGGGGACACGCGGGGGGCGGGCGGCGGGGACTCGGAGGCAGGTCAGCTCAGCGCTCTCGGTGGGTGCGCGGCGCCGCGGCCCGCGCTTAGCTCCGCTCGGCCTGCTCGATCTTGACGTCGTTAGTCAGCAAGTGCTCGCCGTGCCATTTTTTCATGTGTTTCTCCAGGGTGCTGTAGACGCTGAAGGGCATCTGGCAGATGTCGCAGCGGTACACCTCCTTGCCGATCTGCCCGTGCGTCTTCATGTGGCGCGTGAGCTTGCTGCTCTGCGCGCACGCGTAGTTGCACAGCTCGCACTTGTAAGGCCGCTCGCCGGTGTGGCTCCTCCGGTGCACCGTCAGGTTGCTGCAGTTCTTGAACACCTTGCCGCAGTACTCGCACGTGTCGCTGCGGCGGCCCTCCTTGGAGCTGGGCCGCCCGGGCCCGGGCCCGCCCAGGTGCGGGGTGCTGCCCCCGCTGGCGGTGCCGCTGCGGCCCGAGAGGCCGCCGTCCAGCAGGTCCCCGGGCGGCGTGGAGAAGCGCAGGCTGCCGTTCTCGGACGAGTGCTCGGACGACGTGGCGAAGGGCGACTGGCGCGCGTCCGTGAAGCCCAGGAAGGGGTCCTTCATGAAGTGCCGCGACGCCGCGTAGCCCACCAGCCACTGCGAGTACACGTTCTCCGACGGGATGAGCGCGGCGGGCGGCAGCTCCAGGTCCTTCTCCACCTTGATGCGCTTGGCGGCGCTGTTGAGCCCGGGGCTGGGCAGCGGCGCGGGCTTGCGCGGGAAGAGCCCGGGGAAGGGGTCGGCGCCCGGCGCGAAGCCGCCCCCGCGCCCGTTGACCGCGCCGCCCGCGCCCGCGTCCCCGCAGCCGCCCGCGTCGTCGTCGTCGCCCGCGTCCCCGCCGCCCGCCGCGCGCTTCAGGAAGGCGCCGCGCTTCTGCTTGTCGGCCAGGAGCTCGCCGTACTGCGGCAGCGCGCCCAGGCCCACGTTCTCCATGACCTTGCCCAGCACCAGCGCCTTCTCCTCCGCCAGCGCCTTGGCCGCGCCGCCCCCCGCGCCCGGCACCCCGGCCACCCCGCCGCCGCCGTTCTCGCGGTTGCGGCTCAGCTCCGAGTCCATGCTGAAGCTCGACTCGGGCCGGCTCTCGTTCTCCAGCAGCAGCTCCTCCTCCTCCTCTTCCTCCTCCTCGTCCTCCTCCTCCGGCTCGTGGCCCAGCGACGGGTCGCTCTCGTGGTGGCGGAAGTCGCCGTCGGCGGCCTTGAGGCCCTCGCCCGCCAGCTCGCTGGTGCCGGGCTCGGGGGAGCTGGCGGCCGAGAGCCCGTCGTCGGAGCGGCCGGCCAGCGAGCCGGCCTTGTGCATGTGCGTCTTCATGTGGCGCTTGAGCTTGCTGGCCTGCGAGCACGCGTGGTCGCACAGCTGGCACTTGTAGGGCTTCTCGCCCGTGTGGCTGCGGCGGTGCACGATGAGATTGCTCTGGAACTTGAAGGTCTTGCCGCAGAACTCGCACGACTTGCTCTTGGCCGCAGGCTGCGGGGGCGGCGTGCCGCCGGGGGGCATGGGCGGCAGCGGCGGCGTGCTCAGGAACGGGGACTTGGGGCTGGGCTGGAAGGGGTTCAGGAGCCGGTGCATAGGGTTGCCGCGGCCCGGGGACACGGGCGGCGGCGTGGAGCTGTTCCCCGCCAGCTCGCGGAGCCGCCGCGAGAAGTCCATGGCGGGCGAGTCGATGGCCATGGGGTTCAGGCGCATGACTCGGTCGAAGGCACTGGGGTGCTGGGCGACGAGCCCCATCTCCTCGGCGCTGAGGCGGTGCGGGTCCAGGTGGTGGCGCGGCGGGGGGCTGAAGAGCGGCGGCGTTCCCGGCAGGCGGCCCTCGCCGAAGCCCGGGTGGTCCCGCAGGATGGGGCCCGTCATGCGCAGCAGGTTGAAGGGGTTGCTGTCGCCCAGGAAATTCATGAGCGGGGACTGCGCCACGGCCTCGGGCCCCAGCGGCGGCGGGATGGTAAGCCGCGGCGTGAGCGAGCTGCTGGCCGGCCCGGGCTCCAGGTAGATGCGGAAGCCGTGCGTGTTCTGCGCGTGCTGCAGCAGGAACCACGCGCTGTTGAAGGGCTGCTTGCATGTTGTGCAAATGTAGCTGGAAGGCTCGTCTTTACCTGGGGAGACACACGGACAGAAAGGCAGAGACAGCGTGAGAAGCGGTAGCGGGGCGTGGGCACCGCGGGGCCCCTGGCCTGGAGTGCGCGGCCCCGCCGGGTCCTGGACCTCCGCTTGCAAGCGGGCCCGGCCTTGTCTCCACCGGGCTGTGGGGCCAAAGAGGCTGGGTCTGTGGGCAGGCGGCCCTGGCACCTGGGCGTCAGCCAGTTTTTTCAGTTCCGCAAGGCCCGCCTTGCTTCCCCAAAGGAAAGGGGTTCTTAGCTCCTTTACCTCCGAGGCCACGGAGATCGTATTTGTGAGAATATGATCCCGTAGTGGGAATTCTGTCATGGCTGAACTGTGTAAACGCCCCGGCAAATCCCAGCCCTCCAGCACTCTTCACACCCGAAACCATCTAGGCCAGGGTTTCTCAGTGAAGGCGCCACTGACATTTACATCCTAGTTCTCTGGGCAGTGGGGACTGTCGTGCGCATTGCAGGATGTTTAGCAGAGTCCTCTGCCTGCACCCACTAAACAGATGCCAGAAGCACCCACCTCCCCCGGTCGTAAGGACCAAAAATGCCTCCAGATCTTGCCAAATCTTCCCAGGGAGGGGGGCAAGATCACCGCCCCGCCCCCTTTGAGAACAACCAATTCTGATAATATTTGATTCCAGGAAGTTGTACAAAAACACAAATCAAACTGTACTATCCTGAAATTTTTTTTTTTTTTTAAGACAGAGTCTCCCTCTGTCCCCTAGGCTGGAGTGCAATGGCGCAATCACAGCTCACTGCAACCTCTGCCTCCTGGGTTCAAGTGATTCTCCTGCCTCAGCCTCCTGAGTAGCTGGGACTACAGGCACGCACCACCATGCCTGGCTAATTTTTGTATTTTTAGTAGAGACGGGATTTCACCATGTTGGCCAGGATGTTTTCGACCTTGTGATCTGCCCTCCTTGGCCAGCTTTTTTTTTTTTTTGAAGAGAAATAGCTGCAATACCTCTGCAACATTTGGGATTTTTAGCTATAGGAAATTCTCGTGTTTCCCACACCACCGTCTGTGCAGAAAGCACTGTACAACTGAACATGGCTTCATAGGAACAGAAGATTAACCTGCTGTGAAGACCCACTACTACTGTGATAGCTGCCCCTACCTCGTGTCCTCGCACACGCGCCCAAACACCACTTGGAATTCCACCTCCAGACCCCCAGGGAGGGCAGGGCACACTGGCCTAAGTGAATATTTCAAAGTCTTCTGCCAGAATACCAAGGAATGGAAGAACATCGTCACATCTAACAGGGCAGTCGGGATGAAGAGTGGCAAATGCTGATGTGTCAGCAACTGGCTCTGGTGACACGGGCAGCAAATTGTAGCGGACACTCATGACACAGAGCCAAAACGTCATGGTCTCTGTCCGTCACTGAGACAGTCACAAAATGGAGACTGCACATTTCCTCCAGAACCCGTCCTGCGGGCGTCCTCCCGCAGTGGGTGAAGCTCGCTGTGCTTCCAGCAGGCACCTCTCCTAATGCTCTGCATAAAAGAGATGGTGCAGACATGGCCGGCTTCTCTCATCACACTCACTAGCTGGGGAAGCAAGAGGAACAGGAATCCCAGCTCAAACCCAGCAGAAGACATGGCATGCCAGATCCTGAAAGACCCCTTTTGTTTTTTCAAACTTTCTTCCACCTGGAAGATTTTAACGCAGATGTTGAAGTCCAACGCAGACTGTGGCTCCTATAAGCCACAGTCTCCGGTGAAGCCAAACGTGCAAATGAATGACCATACCCAATACTGGTAAGTTGCGGTGGGAAGCCGAGAAAACACTCCCCGTCTAAGCCTCTCCACCAATCCATGACAGGGCTTCGGAAATCCCAGGCAGACAGCGTTTTTGTTTTCCACCCACTAATTATGTTTCTGGAAGGCTGCACACTTAGCAGTGTTTATAGGCACATAAACCTTCATTTGGAAACCATCTTTTAAAAACCAAGTGACTTGAGGACCAAGTACCCTGAATTCCGTCCAGGGGCTTCAGTCTTGAGTGTGGCCCATGCCTCTGTCTGAAATTGGGCGGGCCAGTTTCTGCGGGGCCGTGACCTCCCCAAGACACCTCATGCCTGCAATGTCACAGAAGGCTTCGTGCTGTCTGATGGGCAGGATGGAGATTCCCCCACGACCTCAGAACCAGTTGGCCCAGGACACCAACACTAGAAACTGAGCCATGCTTTTAGGAGTTTGGCATTACATAGGGATTCTTTCACTCTCCTCTCCTGTTCTGTCTGTATGGCTGGTGATGAGAAGACAGTGATAGGGAGGACAGAAATGAACAGGGAATTCTTAAGTTTGGTCTCATCCTTCTTTTAAAAACTGTTCCAGGAGAACCTCTGAGGCTCTCTTCTTTCTTCAGGATGTCTCTTTTGTATTTTTAGTAGACAGGGTTTCACCATGTTGGCCAGGATGGTCTCGATCTCCTGACCTTGTGATCTGCCCACCTCGGTCAACTCTTTTTTTTTTTTTGGATGTCTGGGTCATTTCCCTCTCTCAGTCATTGAGCTAATTAAGTTCCCCCATGAAGGAACCCCTGAGGGGAAGCCTCCCAACTTGGATAGGGCAGGGACGCCTTCCCAAGGCCCTGGGTGGCCGTGATTCTCCCTGTAAGGCCACCCCAACACCACAGCCTTCCCGTTCTGCACACCCTCAGTGAACAGAGGAAGCACCCGGCTTCTCTGGGCAGCATTTCTGTCCTCAGTTTATTAGTGAATGTAGTTGGGGAACATCACGCCTTAGCTCAGACAGCCTCGCAGGAGAGCTGGCCGGAAGCCGTATTCAGACTCCTCCTCACACCCTTTTTGGGAATTAGAATAAATAAGTAATAAAAAAGAAGAGAGATAAACGTCCCTTTCTGACACAGGAGCTAATAACACAGATGAAGTGTCCCTTCCTCCAGGGTCATAGATCTTCAAATTAAAGAGCGTTCCTGTACCCTGCACCGCCCTTCAGCCACTCTGATTAATCGATTCACTGCTCTCCGTGGCTCCGGTTCTTCATGTTTTGAAGTCGGGCCACTTCCCTTCCCCCAATCTCTTTTTCATCATCTCTGTTTCCCTGGGAAGGGCTCCAAAACACTTCCTGTTTCTTGATCTAGGTGGCCACAGATTTTCTGGAAAGTTCTGTGGCTTCTGAGGGAGGAACGTAGCTATCAGGAAAATGCAGAGCTCCTAGGCAGCCAGAAATGAAGGTGGCTCTACAGCTGAAATGGCCACATCACAGGGTTTTCAACTCAAAATGGCAGCTCCTGGACGCCAGGCAGCTACAGGTGCTAAACAGCTCAAGTGTTTCCACTTCTTGTTTAAATACAAAATGCTTCTGGCTGGGCATGGTGGCTCATGCCTGTAATCCCAGTACTTTGAGAGGCTGAGGTGGGCAGATCACTTGAGGTCAGGAGTTCAAGGCCAACATGGTGAAACCCCGTCTCTACTAAAAATACAAAAATTAACCGGGTGTGGTGGCAGATGCCTGTAATCCCAGCTACTTGTGAGGCTGAGGCCAGAGAATCACTTGAACCCAGGAGGCAGAGGTTGCAGTGAACTGAGATGGCACCGCTGCACTCCAGCCTGAGCAACAGAGCAAGAATCCATCTCAAAAAACAAAACAAAACAAAAAAACAGCTTCTAAAACTAGCTTGGAGCAGCACAAGGAGGAAGTTCCTGTCCGTAATTCACCATCAGGTGAAGAGCGATGTGATCATCAGGCTGGATCTCAGGGCCACCTGTCCTGCCCGGGAAGCTCTTACTGGACCCGTGTCTGGGAAGTGCTTTGGTTCCAAGACTTCCCTCCACACAATGGCAAGATTTCACTGCAGGCGACGGCCTCCCTAGGATCTGACGCCTTCCAATATCCTAAACATCGCCCAGCCCTCAAAGGCCCACCATGGCCAACTCTCTTTCCAATCCCCCCTCCCTTCTTTTTTTAATAAAATATTCATTTCCTTATTATTGCTCCAGGGTTATCTCTTGCCCAGAAGTAGCCCTGAGCATGGGCCTTGCTCATTTTTAGGAACTCAGCATTGTCAGAAAGTCTTTGAAGAGCCACACAGAACATTTTTCTATTTGAAAACTTGCTAAATATTTTAAACACGTGGCACGCAGTCTCAAATGGCTTTTTAAATGCAGCAGAAGACCCTTGGTGAGCAGGCTGCTTCTGACTGGGGGCTGGCCCACTCCCCTTCCTGGGACCAGATGTTTCTTGGCTGTCACCCGCCTCCTGGAACTGAGGGCCACCTGCCCACAGGTGAGCTGGAGGCTGCACTGTGGAGCGAGGTGACGACTTCATGCTAGCGGCCCAGACAGGCTGCTGAGAGTCCCACTGATAGGTCAAGGCCTAGACTATTTAGAAGCGATTTACCCAGCAACATCAAACCTGGCCTACAGACCTAGAAACGTCAGCTGCATTTTGCTCACTAAGTCACACTTGGCGACTCAGACCCAGCGCCTCGTCTTCCCTTGCTTCCTTCCGTCCTCCTTCCTTTCTCAGACATTTTTTGTGTCCGTTGACAGAAACTCACACTGGATCTTCTTTGCTCTGCTGGCCCTAGACAGAAACCCTGGACGTCTTTCTCAAATGCAAAACCCTCCCCGAGATCTCTGGGTCATGAGAGCCCTGGACAGCAGCAATGAGTCCATCCCCCTCACCTTGGTGTTCCCAGAAGGGGGAATTCGGTCGAGTCATTAAACCTCTCTGAGGCTTGATTTCCTCATCAGTAGAATGGGAATAACATACCTGGCTCCGGAGAGGGCAGGGGAGGCCGAATGAGCTTCTGTGTGTGGGCACAGCCTATAAATCACACAGGGCTATGCAGACATTACGATGGGTTTTGCACGTTCTGTTTTTTATGATCCATCCTTGTACCTGGCCACGGAGTTTCCGGGATGACTTTCAGTATAACTCCAGCAATAATGAAACCCTGGAGGACATTTAATGCAGCCTGCCTCATGCATTAGCAGTTCTAGGGAAGCAGAAACTTGCAAACATTGAGGAAACATCGTTTTTTATTGTGATGCTTGGGAACCGATGTGTAACTGGACTCCTGCAATGAAATGCGACTCTCCCTCTGCCATTAGGCTTTTTTTATGAGCATTTGAATAATTGTTCCTCCTTATTAAGCTGGCTGCTCTAATAATACCAATAAAGGTATCAGAGATGTTCAATAAAAAACACACCTTTAATTGAAATTATTATTCAATGAAAAGGCCGTAATTGATAGTGGTCCTCCTAAGGCCAAGTGATACCAAAGGGAAGGGCATTCCTGCCTGGGTGAGATTTAGGGGCCCACTGCTGTTCGAGAAGGAGCCACAAGGAGACACCCCCTCGACTCAAGCAGGGACCAGGGTGATCTCCTGAGGCTGGGGGGCTAAATTAAGAATCGGGTCCCGGCTTCACCGTCCTCTTTACAGTTTGCAAAACATTTTACCCCAGACGTGGCATTTCCCATGCATTCACTCACACCGTCTTTGCTCACTGAGGCCTCGAGGGCGGCCAGGCGAAAACTGCGTCCCAGCTGGCACGTGAGCAAACTGACGCTCAGAGAAGCAAAGTGGCACAGCCAGAAAGGGGCAGTCTGTGCCCCTCCACAGGCTTCCCAACCCCGAGCAGGGCTGCAGCCCCACCTCGGCACACAGCACCACCCAAAGGATTTATCATCCTCTCTATACTTGTCAGGGCCTGTTCCACGATGAAAATGGCCAGGAAGGAGAACCCACCACACTGTGAGTGCCCTCCAAGTGGGAGGCACTGATGATGTCCGGATGGAACCTGGCCAGGTCCACCACAGGCCCTGACCCTAGAAAGGAGAAGTGGACACGTTTCACAGAGCGAGCAAGAGAGCCTGCTGCGTGTGACATGTCACTGGGGAGCCGGTGAGGTAGTCACCGAGGTGGCCGAATCCAGGGACAAGGAGCCAGATCCTAGGGCCCCCTGTGGCAGCTCCCTTCCCCGCTCTGGACTTCAGGGTGCCCAGTACCCAAGGAGACAGCTGGTTTCACCAGCCAACCACTCAGTCCGCTTCCAGAATCTGTCTGCTAAAGATGCCATCTCCACCGTTCCAAAATGATTGTAATTATCAGTGTTATCCCTCAGATGTGTGGATTCCTTATTCAGTTCAAAGCTATCCTCTTTGGTGATGTTAGAAAGGAGATGTCAATTGGGCACCTCAGGGGTCTATATAAGTTTCATGTCTATATCATTCCTGGGCACAGCCGTCTGCAGAATTGATAACCATCCCTGCCTCTTCCAAATGCATTCCGTGAAACCTCAGCTCTCTCCGAGACAAAGGCGAAACTAGGGAAATAATACGGGGGTAACGAGAAGGTTTTATGAAATCCTCACCACCTGCCAGGCCCTGAGCTAAGCACACCGAGGACCTCACGTGCTGCTCCAACCACCCCTTCAGTACCCACCATCGTCACCAGCATTTTACAGGTGAAAAAACTGAGGCCAGGAAGAGATACAGGGATCCGCCTGGGGCCACACAGCTGCCCATGGTAAAGCCTGTGCTCTTATTACCTGTTCTGATAAATGCTGGGTCAGAGGAGCAGCAGACACACTCTGGGCAGGGAGGGGGCTAGCGACCTGGGCTTCCGTATTTTACCTTTCATTCCAGCCCACGTACTAACAGAAATCTCAAGATGTGTTGCCTTTGGCTAGAATTGCAGTAACTCCATGAAATCATGTTGATTATCTCATGGGAAAATAATAGATGCCGTTTAGAAGAGAAAAACCTTTCAAAGCAGGTGGCCCACAGAAGGGTGAGTGGTGATCGTGGTAGCAGTGGAACTATGACCAATAATACATGGTCTCCTCTGAAGGTAATGTGCTGAGCCAGCCTCTAGCTAAGAAAGCCACTGCCCCCACACCAAGGCCTGTGGCAGACATGACCAGTCCATGCCCACACTCTCCCTCCAGCCTTGGAATCCTCTTTAACCCCAGGCTCCAGGCAGTCATTGCCAAACAAAGCATGCCTGTGCTTCTTTGCTGTCCCTGGATCCTGGTACGTGTAAACCCAGTAAATGTGGAATCCAAATCGGTGGGGCTGAATAAACTTGGTAGCACTGTGTGTCCTGCTGAGCTCCAGGTCTACATCTGACTTTCATCCATTCACTGAACAAACAAGATCTGGGCGCCCTTCCTCTGCGAGGTACTATGCTGGTAGCTAAGGGTGCAGCTCACACTCCAGGGGTACACAGGGAGCCCCCATAAGTCACTCCATTAGTTTGTGCAAATTACGGGTGGTGCCAGGAGAAGTTGAGGGTGTTAGGAGAGAGAAGAATTCAAGGGCTTGACTCAACCTGGGCGTTCAGAACCCACATGAGGCCAGACCTCCTACCCACATCACCTCATTTAGACCTCAAATGACTTTACACACAGTGACCATTAACAGAAGAAACAAACCGAGGCATGGTGGCACATGCCTGTAATCCCAGCTACTGGGGAGGCTGAGGCAAGCCAGTCGCTTAAAGCCAGGAGGTAGAGGTGGCTGTGAGCGGAGATCTCGCCACTGCACTCCAGCCTGGTGACAGAGCAGGACTCCGTCCCCCCCCCCAAAAAAAATCATCTTCTGGACTCCAAGCTCCCTGAGGACAGCGGCTGCATGGGTCTTGTGGACTGCTTGGATACCAGCCTGCAACATGGTGACTAACGCAGTTGCACTTCAGGACTGCCAGTGGCTGATGCATCCCACAGACCGGGAGTCTTCTCAGCCTTCTGCCATCATGAGCCATGTTCCTTCCAGACCCACTTCAGAGCCCAGACACTTCAGCCAAGTTGCTGGACATCCCGGGGCTTCAGGGTCCTCATCCCTACAGTGAAAACAATACCTGCCTTCGTGCGTCATTTGCTGTAGGAAGAGGGCTCATCCTGGTAAAATACCCAAAATGGGGACCCACGTGCAGCAGGGAACAGACCAGGACTTTCCCTGTGTTTTCTCACAGTCAGCGTTCCTGAAGTTACTTCCACCAAGACCAGGACTAGACCAGGGAGAACGGTCCAGCTCCACAGTCCACACACCACCCTCCACACCGGGCCCCTCCAGAGAGCAGGGCTCCGCTCAGCACCCTCCAAAAACGGCCTTGCTTCCCTGGCAGAGGACACACCCAGCACTGCCCCCACCCCGAAGCCGGCTGCATCCCAACCACCAAAGCCAGCCAGAAATCCCAGGGGACTCCACACAGAACCAAGACAGTATGCCACCGCCCACCCCAGAACGAGGGATGGATCTTCCCAAATCACAGAGCTGGCAGGGCCTCCCCAATACCCAGGACGAGGTACCAGGCACCCCAGCCTTTGGGGTCTGGCCCAACTGGCTGCCTGCTGCCCACACCTACACGTTGCCCACTCACCTTCTCGGTGCCCCCCTTTGGACTGTGCATTTTCACACCTCCATGCCCTTGCTGGTGCCATTCCTGCGTCCTGGAATGCCTGCCTGTCATTCTTTCCCCATAAAATATCTTGTCCAGTCCAGCCCAAGTCTAACCCTCAGCATTCCACAGCATCGCATTCAGCTCTGCGTCATACCGACCACCACGCTGGACACCTTTTGTCCTTGACCTTGGCGTGTTCAAGGTGGCTACAGCTCGCACATGCCAACGTTGGCCTTTTGCCCTCAGGTGGATGCTCACAGCCACTTTGGAAAGTGGGTTTTAATCCAGGTTCTCTAGAAAAAAGAAACTAAGTCTCACCACAGTCGAGTGAGGGGCCCCAGGTCACAGGGCTGCTAAGTTGCAGGGCCAGGATGCACACCTGGGTCCGTCTGACCCCAGAGCCCGTGCTGGGTCCAGACTCACAGCTGGCTCCCCTCACACAGGGATGGCAAACCCTGCTGTGACCGGCCCTGAGGAGGAGCCTGGACCAGCCCCGTCCAGTCATTCCACCTGCATCTGGGATCACCAGCAAGCTGGCCCAGGAGGCCAAGCTGCAGGCCTTCGAGGGCAGGAAATGGCCCAGAAGAAAGAGGCCACACACAGCCAGAAAACCTCGCTCATCCCATAGTGTTGGGTGACCATCCATTTACCCTCATGGGACCCCTGCCGGAGAGGTGAGCATGCAGCTTCATCTGCCTGAACTTAATTCAGGCTTGGAGAAAAGTCCTAGGAAGCTGAGCCTACAGCCTTCAAACAAACGGCCCTGGAATTGCCCTTGACAGCCAGGTTTACACAAAGATGCCAGTGAGTGTTGCTTTCCTCCTCTCAAGAAGTCATAGGTGGGGGTCGGGGAGTGGGAGTGGATTAAGCTGTAGACACAGAGAATTGTCAGGCAGAGCAGAAACCTCGAGTGACTTCTGAGCACCTGGGGTGGAGGCAGGCAGTCAAACTACATAATGAGGCTGGGCACGGTGTCTCACGCCTGTAATCTCAGCGCTTTGGGAGGCCGAGGCGGACGGATCACGTGAGGTCAGGTGTTGGAGACCAGCCTGGCCAACATGGTGAAACCCCATCTCTACTAAAAATACAAAAATTAGCCGTGCGTGGTGGCACATGCCTGTCATCCCAGCTACTCGGGAGGCTGAGGCAGGAGAATTGCTTGAACCCGGGAGGCGGAGTTGCAGTGAGCTGAGATGGCACCACTGCACTCCAGCCTGGGAGACAGAGACGCCATCTCAAAAAAAAAAAAAAAAAAACTATAGGACACTTGATGTTCAAACAAGACACGCCCAGGCCAAGGAGGGAAAGGTCTGAGGGCAGGGAGCTGCGTGAGCATACTCAGGTGCAAGGCGCCAGCCACGCCACAGAGAAAGCAGCTCTGTTTGCTGTGGAGTGAGGCAGGTGGGGGGAAATGGGAAATCCAACTGGAGAAGCAAATGTCTACCCAAGAGCATTCCACAAAGGGGGTCTCCATCCAGTGAGGCCTGGCTCTTTCTACAGGGCTGTCCTCACTCCCGCGCACTTGCCCTCCTGACCCAGGGTAAGCATTAGGTGTGCAGAAGACACCTTGCTCCCGAGGTGCTTTCCAAGGGAAGCCCCAGAAGAGCATCAGGATGACCCACAACCCAGAAATGGTAGAGCTACAGCCAGAAGTGAGAGCGTGGCTTCACCATCAACCACTCAACAGCATTTTTTCACTTGCTCTTTCCTCGCTTCCTTCCTTTATGGATGCACGATGTGTCCACTCTGTGCCAGGCCCGACGCCAAGAGGAGGGACACAGAAATGAAGGGCTGTCCTCATGGAGCCCAAAGTCTAGAACAAGAGGCCAGTGACTCCAGGAACATCTATTCAGGGTTCAAGCCACTCAGTGACTAGTGAAGACTGTACCAAGCAGTGGAGAACCCAGAGGAGGGAGAGGCTGACATCGTGGGGGGACCAGGAAAGACTCCAAGGAGGAGACCCTGGTGTCAGTTCAGAAGGGAGAATAAGAGAGTGTCATGCACGGTGGCTCACGCCTGTAATCCCAGCACTTTGGGAGGCTGAAGCAGACGGATTAGCTTAGGTCAGAAGTTCTAGACCAGCCTGGCCAACTTGGTGGAACCCCATCTCTATTAAAAATACAAAAATTAGCCGGGTGTGGTGGCGGGCGCCTGTAATCCCAGCTACCCGGGAGGCTGAGGCAGGATAATCGCTTGAACCTGGAAGGCGCCACTGCACTCCAGCCTGGGCGACAGAGCAAGACTGTCTCAAAAAAAAGAATTCATCATGCAGAGAAGGGAGGGCAAAGGCATGCCTGGCAGAGGGAACTGCATGCCCAAAGGCATGGGGGTGGTACTCCAGATTCAAAGAAAGGAAGAACCGAAGGTGGAATTGAAAATGGAGAGGCTCTGAAAACACTCAAGAAACGTAGCTGGCTGTAGAGCAAATCCCATTGCTGTAAATCCCATCAGAGGAAACACTTTCCTATTCTGTCAATGAGAAATTTGAAGCCCACATTCAAGGCCTACTCAAGTCAAGAATTGTTCAGTATAAGAGAAAATCTCAGTATAACACAAAGGTGCTGGTGAATCCTTCAGAGAACCACCGTTTCCAAACTGTAAAACCGTACGGTATAAAGGAATGAAACTTAAAATCCAGTCTATGAAGATCACTAGCAAGGAAGGTGGCTTCTATGTTACCCTCTCCGGCAGGAGTTCACAGATTCCAGCAAGCCTCACAGCAAGTCACAGGTGGGCCTGTGAGTCCACCGTCAGGAACAAGACACTCCAGGCTGTCGGTGGAACAGGGAAGTATTAAAACTGAACTGGGGCTGCAGGCACCATGCGCCCACGATTTCCCAAAACAGTGTCTATTTCAGCCGCTCAATTCTTGGGTCAGACCAGGTGTGTGGTTTCAGGCTCGGGAAACAGCCACCCAACCCCAAAATAAAGCAAAATTGCCAGCCGCAGGGGCGTCCCAGCACAGGGTGAAAACAGTGGTGTTTGTCAGTAAGATGGAAGCAGGGGCAGAATGCACAGAGCAGTTTTCCACGTGGCAGCTCATCTGTGGCATTCATGGAAAACTACAGCACATTCCTCGAGGCTGTCTGTAGAGGTCCCCGCTTCGGATAAGGCACTCAAATCCACTGGAAATCGTAAGGAATGCGTTGTCAGAGTCCCTTGAAATCTGCTTTCCGTGACCTTCCCTGAAAAGGGCCTGCGCTGCTCCGGTGGGTTTCGGTGGGCTGATCGCTGAAGTCACTTTGATGGTGACGTTCCCCCACGCCACCCAACGGGGGAGTTTTCTGAAAGGATTCAAGAACTCGGGGGACAGGAATTTTGCAGAGAATAGGAAAGAAGCACAGAGCAAACCATCCTTATCATTTAATGACAGATAAAGAGGGAATTAGGAGATAAATGGGCAAAAAAAAAAAGCCAGGAGTTGGCTGCAGGTGTGTGAGTGGGGACCAGTATATAGTCGTTTCTCATTCACGCTCAGGACTCAGTCTCCCCAGAAGCACCCCATTCATTCACCCCCTTCCTCCTCCTCCTCCTCCTGGAGACAAGAAGTCTCCCCTCTCCACAATTTACAACTTCCTTCACCAGGCAAGCCTCCATCCTTCCTTTCCTTAAATCCACCAAAAAAAATCCCTACATTTCACCCCAAGAAGTATGGCAGAGCAGTAAATCTCATTTTAATGGAGTGTACGTTTAGCTCCGAGGAGATAATTGACGTTATGGAGAGCCTCGACACGGAGTTATATAGGTTAGCTAATGCAGAGGGGACTCATTACCGACACACTACAAACAAGTAGTAATGTATGTATATTGTTCTGAGTGGCGTTAGAGCAAAAGTGTTCCGGTCCGCGGGGATTGATAAAGCACAAGAAAACAGCAGATATGCACTTGTAAATTTGTCTCATTTGTCTCTGAAGTTAAAGGTTATTCCCTTGTTCTGAATTTGTAATAAAAACATGCTAGCCCAGGGTTTGTGGAGAATGTTTGAATATTTAAATTGTGTATAATGATAGGCAATTATAGTGTAAAAAACTGGACCTTATGAAAGGAGGGGAACACGGTTTGGATCACCAAGTGTTTTCTTTTATCTTTAATGCATTTTGCAAGTAACTTTCCCCCCGGTGGGGTTCAGAGACCATTACCCAGTCCCGCAACCACTAACCAGTAACTAACCAAGCTTGGGTTTGGCCAAGAATGGGTTCTTTTCCTTCTTTTTTTTTTTCCTTTCCTTTGTTAGTTTTGCTTCCTTCGATATGCAAAGTGCATCTCTCCAACCAAAGGCTGGCCTGGGGCTGGGGCTGGGGCTGAAACCATGGCCCCTCTGTCCCCAGCAGCTCAGTTCGTCCTTCTGGGGAAAAATGAGGCTGACCATAGGGAGAGGCCTGCAGGGTAGGATGTGAATTTCCTCTGCCCCCCAGTGGGTTCCCTTCTCTCCAACCCTCTCCTGGGAGAAGGGCCGGGGGCTGGCGGGAAGCCCCAGCTGTGGCACCAGCTTGGGGCGGGGGGTGGCACTGTGGCTCCCGTGCTGGAGCCCAGGTGCCCGCCTGGCCAAGTCCGCTGTCGGCCAGGTTAACCAACTGCAGTGCTAGAGTAACTCCAGCCAGCTTGTCACCGAGCACAAAAGTCATCAGCCAGTGAATGTTCTTTTCTGCACCACAATTAAGACGAATCAATACGACGTGCCACAAATGGTATTTTACTCTCAATAAGAACTCGAGCTGAGTTTATTCAGAATATTTTAGCGCTTCCCCGGGGGATTTTGGGCCGACGCAGATGGCAAATAAAGTACTCAGCCTAAGGCTACAGCACATTATGGTAATTCTAATGTCAGATGTACTTTAATATACAGCTCTATTTAATCACCCCATTATTTCACATTTCCATATGAAAAACCTGCGGCACTTCTGCGGCGCTCCGCCGTTGCCACAGTGCCAAGCTTCCTCCAGCCTCTGCTGGCTGCCGGGATGTGGTCATCTCGCCAGGCACAGCCTGACAGTGCCGAAGTTTCCGGGTGCCCGGGTGCGCAGCCGAGCTGCCTGGTGCCACTAGAACATCAGAGGGCCACCAAACGCCACCGTGGGAGGTTATGGAAGAGAGAAGCCAAGTGCACACGACACACAGACATACACACACACACACACACACACACGCAGGGTCACAAGAAAATGCAGGGGGGCATGTGTGTCCACAAGGGCACACACAAACACTCACACACAGTGCACAAGAGAGGAACTAATGTCAACCAGGAGTTGCACCCACGCTCCTAGCATGGTCCTCTCCAGACACCAACATCCCAGCATGGTGGCTACTGGCTCCGCAGCTAGATCCAATTGCACCACTGGCCAGCCCGTGGCTCCAGCAGCTGTGCCCCCACCCCATGAGGGCAGGAAAAGGCATCATCCACACCAAGAGGCAGAAGGAGGCTAGGCTGGTGACAAAGCTGGAGGGGAGTGCTCGCAGTAGAGTGGGGGATGAGGAGGGCTGGGGAAATGCTGCCCACACTGTGTGCCCTGAAGCGAGGAGGCCCCCACTGTGGCCCCTCTCGGGGACTATGGGCACTAGGGAAGCTGAAGTCTAGAGGCCCAGGCCCAGGGGAGGTGAAGTTCTGTGAATTCCAAGTGTCAGGAGCGCCTCAAGGCTGGCTGGGCTGGCCAGCAGAAGCAGGGGTGTGGGCCCAGCCCAGGGACTCACTCTCAAGGCACTCGAAGGAAGCCCAGCACAGCACCTGCTGACAATCCAATTCTACATTTTCCAAAGACAGGTTTTGCTGATGAATGCAGTGAAACCTGGCACCTGACCCTACTGGATGCCCCAGTAATGAGCCTACATTTAAAGCCACATAACATGATTCATGGAAACAGTTACAGCATATGTCTTTAAAACAAGGCACTTGCCTGTGAACCAGCTAGGTCCCATTCCTAACAATGGGAAAAAAAAATCTCCAAGGGAAAGAGGGAAGAGGAAGGAAGGAAAGGAGGGAGGAAGATCAGTAAAACTGAGAAATCTCCAACACCCACCACCAAAACCACGGGCACCTTGCTCAAGTGTCCATTCGCCAAGAAGGCTGTCAGTAAGCTCATTCTACAAAGAAGCATTGTCCAAAAGCGTGGCCTGGGAAGTATTTTCTAGAAAAACTGCTTGAGTGTTTGAAGTTACAGACGTCTCACCCACCTGGCCGTTCTAACCCCCAGGTTCGACTGTGACAGGCAGCTCACCACCTCCACTCCCACTGTCCGCTTCGGCCACCCTCAAATCAGGGTGATCTGTTGCTTCTTTTTAAAATACGCTTTGGGGGTAAAATCTAACAATGGGAAATCAATCCCAATTTTCAAGGCCTTTGATTCCACCCTTTTGTTACTGGTTCTTCTCGAACCTCAAAATAGACACTAATATTTCCCCAGGCCTTTTTTGGGTTGTTGTCAGTTTCAAAAAATAGGCTAGAACAGTGGTTCTCAACCGAAGGGCTGTTTTGCCCCTCTAGGGGACCTGTGGCAATATTAGGAGACATTTGTGATTGTCAAGATTGAGGGGGCTTGGGTTGGGGTGCTACTGGCATCTAGTGGGGAGAGGCCAGGGATGCCACCGCACCCGTCTGCAATGCACAGGACATCTCCCCAACAAGGGGCGAGTCCGTCCACGTATCAACTGTCCCAAGAGTGGGCACGCCTGGGCCACACTCATCAACGTAAACATTGGCTTTCTTGTGGCCACTGCCCCTAAATCTTAAAAAAAAAAAAAGACTGAAAGAAAAAGCAGGGACTGGGGAGTCAGGAAGAGTGGAAAAGGGAGGAGATAGAGGTGGAGAGAAATGAAAAGACAGCGAGAAGAGGAGGGGCCCACACCATCTACTTCTGGCAATAAAGGAACTGTGGAATCCCAATCAGTTTCATCCTTGTAGAAACGCTTTGAATTCCAGAGTTGCCTGGAGCTGAGAATCCGGAGCTCCTAGGGAGCTCGGAGCCTTGTGAAGGGGAAAGGCAGCCTGACATGGCAGAGGGGGCGGGGGGGACTGCATTTATCAGCACCCTCCTGCCCACAGCCCTACACCAAAAAAAAAATAAAAATTAAAAAAAATGCTCCGAGTGACTTCCCTCCAGAGCTGGGCTGGGCCACTGAGGCAGGGATGTCAGGGGCTGCCCTAGATTTGCTGGCTCGGCCCTGCAACAGCGGCTGCGGGAGATGAAAAACAAATATACTTCCTGAAGTCAAAGAGATAAAAATACAATTTCTGCTGCGTATGCCACTCTTTCACGCAGCAGCAATACTTATGTGGGGTGAGTGGGGGGGAGTAGGATGACCACGCAAGCTTAAGTGATTTTTTTTTTTAAACACGATCCAGAGAGATTACATAAAAAGTACAATTAAGGGACGCTCAGAATCCCGAGGCCTTCAAGAGCGTGCTGCCTCCGGAATATTTTTAGAACAATCACTGGAGTGATTCTTCTTAGTTGTAGAAACACTCCAAATCAGAAAGTCAATTTTTCCTCTATTTGCAGAAGTGAGCTGGCTCCACTGGACGGAATGCGCGTGTTTTGCTTGGCGGCTGTTCATAACACTGTCTTGGCAGCGTTTCCTTGGAGCGCACACGGTGAACCTGGCTCTCGCATACAGTAGCACTTTCCTTTTAAGCGCCCCAGCCACGCTTCCCTAATAACAGCCTGGGAACTGCAAAACCCCTGTAAGCCCAGCCCTTTAAATGGGGAACAGAGCAGGGCTTTCGGGGCCCCGCTCGCCACAATAGGGACTGTAAACTGGGGCTGGTGCTTTCAATCAAGAAACGTGGCTCTCGTTAGAAGGCGGAAAATAAAACAATGCCGGCACGCTCTGGGGACCGCAGCGAGCTACCTTTCACCTCGTCCCCGACACACACACACACACACACACACACACACACACACACACACGAGCAGCCGCAGCTGGCTCCTCTACCCTCCTGCTGTCCTGCCAGGTACCAGGTGTGTCCAGACCCGCGGAAGTTTGGATGGGAAGGGACATGGCGACTTGGGAACCACAGTGGGGCTGGGGCTGTGGGCCAGAAAGATCTGATTCTCCTGCTTCCCAGCCTTGGCTGAACATAGGTGAGTGAGCTCAACTCTGAGCTCCGGGCTCCTTATCCATACATGCAAGTGACACCCGTATTGAGGACGATGGGAAGATTCCACAGCATGCATGGAAAGAGTCCTGCCCTTGGTCTGCGCTCAATGGAGAAAGCTATTTAATGATCAAAATGTAAATGAGTGAGAGTGAATGAATGAATGAGTGAATTAGTGAGTAGATAAAAGAGTGAATGAATGAGTAAGTGAATGAATGTGTGAATATATGACTGTAAGACGGCAGGATGGGGCTAAAAGGGGCTAAGAGGAGGATGGCAGTGCCAGGAAGAGACCTGCAGGCACCAACCAGCCACTGTTGTCAGCCATTGCCATCAAGGAGTTGTCATTCAAAAGAGGCCTTCCAGGTACAATTTCAGCCCCGCCCTGCGTCAAGAAATGCAGTTATTTCGGCCTCTTACAACGGGCTCATCACCACTGTCTCTGTTCACACACTCCTCTTTCCTTCTCTCTGTGTTGTTTACAAAGGTTTCATTATGTTTTCAACTAATCAGAAAGGCCCCGCTAATACACAATTAACATGTGATTATAAAAAAAATTAAAATAGCTTCCAGAAGAAGGAAATGTAATTAAGTAGAGAATGCTTTTCAATAAGTGCTTGCTTTAACCCATTGTCAGAACACAGTCTACGTTCGTCCACAATGCCTGGAACAGATGCCAAGGGCAGAATGTTAAAAGGAAGTTTAAAAAAAAAAAGGGACATTATTTTCTGGGGGAATAATAGCCATCAACTTGGCACAACATACTGGAGAACTCAGATTCCGGCTGCAGAGGGAGGACCTCCCTCTAATCCTCTTACGTCTCTTTTCTGGGGGAGGAAAAAAAAAGTTTCCCTTCTAAAACAGTAAAATAATTGATTAAAGCCAAAAAGATAACAAGAATACAGGTAACTAAATAGAGAAACCAGTAGCCAACAAACTAACACACTAACGAATTCCATTGTTAACAGAAGTTCTGGTCCAGACCAGGAAGAGGGTTTGATAGCACCCCTTTTTAATCAAGTCTGTGATAATTTTGTTTCAAATCATTTCTGACCAAATTTCAGAAGGGATCTGTCTTTTAAACACCCCAAATCTAACGTGCATTGGTAGACTCCTATTTAAGAAGCAGGCTGATAAGTCGGAAGGACTTTGTTATTTTTCCTCCTTCTCTGCAGCCATCCAAAAGCAGTGCTCCAGCCAATGAGATCCAGCCATTACACTGGCCCCAGTGCTTGTCAGTGTGAACGGAGGCACTGGGGGTTTCGATGGTTTCTGCCAGCCAATATGGCCCCAAAGCGAATGGCAAATTCAATTATTTTCTAAAGAATGGGAATGTTGAGAGAAACGTGAATTATCTCAAACATGATAAAGACAAAATATCCAGAAGCTCAGGGCAGGTGACAGAGTGATCACCTGGACACCTGTCCTCAATCCTCACAACCCCAGCACAGGGCAAGTGCTGCTGGCCCCGGACTGTCCCCCAACAGCAGAAGTCACAGTCAGCGAACCGCCAAAGGCCTCCCTGGACCGCACTGACTTACAGAACACACCCAGATCTGGTAAGATGGGCCTGCCATGGAGCCGGGGCTCCTGGACAATATCCCCAGGGGTGGCAAGGCCAAGAAGAGCCCTGCAGGCATGGCCAGAGCTCTGTCCTTCTCGGCTTCTGCCCTCTGAGCCACTCAGAACCCCATCCCGCGTTGCCATGCACCTCGAGCGAAAGACTGAACACTGTGGGTTTCTGGCCCAAACCAGCCGTGGCTCGGCAGTTATTAGCTGGGCAGCCCTGAGGAAGGTGCTTAACTTCTCTGAATCTGTCTTCTGGTGTGAAATGCCTTGTCTGCAAAATGGCCCGCAGAGGAAGCTAGTATTTTCCCTGTCGCTCAGGGGAGAAAGGTCAGATTCAACAGGGTTGCGTGGCTGGTCCTACAGGAAGTGAAGGAGCCGGGACCCAGGCCTGGATGACGTGGAGCAGACAGCCTTCGATGACAACAACTCCCGAGGATGGGGACAGGCCCCCGCCACGGGCAACCGACCAGGAGAACCTTGGTCAGTCCTTACTGCGATCCCATCTTCCCTCAGCTTCTAAGTGCAGAAGCCGAGACTCAGGAGCAAAGCGCGTCTGCCCGAGGCCATCCAGGCAACAAGGCAGGTCCGGCCATTCAACCTGTCCTTGCTCCTCCACCAGTAAGTCACCTCAGCCCAGAGCCATCTCCACCAGGTGCACAGATGGGAAAACAATGGCTGCCCAGCACGCAGAAAGGGCTTCCTGGGGTCCCACAGCCCAAGGACCAGGCTGGCACAGGAACTTAAGCCTTCAGACGCCTCTTCTCCCCAGATGATCAGAGGACTGAAAAGTACCTAAAGCGAGGTGAGATTCCTTCTCGGGAAATGTGCAGAGAGAACCACCTGGCTTTCTGACCTGTATTTTTGAATCCCACTGCCAAATCCACCACAGACACCAACACAGTGGTCCACTCTGACCCAGGGCTCCTCTGGAAGAAAAGGAAGGGAAGCTTCCCAGGGCTCTCCAGGGTTCCCCACACTTCCTCTGTGGGGCTCCTCCAGCATCTCCATTTCACAGGTGAGGCCAGAATGCTGAAGGCAAATGGTGCACGCAGCACCCTATCTTTGCCCACCCCACCGCACCCCACAGCCCCCCAGCCAGGATACTGCACTGGGCTTTGCACCCCCAAAACAATGGCTGCCCCTTGTTAAGTACTTAATGAGTTCCTCAGTGTATCTTCATGAACCCCCACAAGGCTCATATGCCTTGGATTCCGGATGAAGGATCCAAGCTGAGAGAGGTAAAGCAACCCACCCGAGGACACACAGCTCACCTCCATCCCAGGGCCTGGAGCAGGGGAAGTGCTCAAAACAAAACATAAGTAAGTTTCCTTGAGCTAGCACCCCACTCCCCGGAATGACAAGCCCCTACAGAGCTGGAGCCTCGTTCCAGTCATTCCTGTCGCCCTTCACCACCCAACACCATCTGACACATAGTAGGTGCTCAGCCAACACCTGCTAGACTGAGCTGACACAGCCCTCCTGCCTGCTGCCCAGAAGAGCCCTTAAAATTCTGCAGTCGGCACCCACCCCTTGCGTCTGTGCGGCACAGCGAGAACTGACAATTCTTCCTAGATAAATATCTGGAAAGAAGTCGGGAAACAATTAAAACTAGAAGCTAATAAATGATGAAGAAGCACATGAGCCAAGTCCTGGCCCACTTCCCAGTCTTCATTCATGCATCAAAAAAACCCCAGCGGTCCGAGGCTTCGAGAGGGCAGCTGGGCGGTGGGGCTGTCCGGCCTAACATAAATGGGAATTAGATCGGATCCAAGGTGCTCGCTGCATTCCCAACAGCAAACAGCATCTCTCAACGCTGCCCCCCGACCCACGTCTCCCCAGCCAAGCCCCCTTCTCGGGGAACACATGACAGATGATCTTGTAACCAGGCAACCAGGGGAGGAAAGCTTCCAAAGTTCCTGCACACGAGCGAGGCCAGCGGCGTTCTGATCACGGGCGACTGGGGCACAGCACTGTGATACCTTCTGTGGGCCTGAGAACAGGGCTGGCCGTGCGCTAGCCACTCCTCCAACGTGAAGACCTCAATGTCCCAGTGTCCTCCTCTTCCCCTCCTGACCCAGGCCAGCCAGTCCATCTTTCAGGGAGATAGCTCCGTGTCCCCAGCAATCCTGGTCAAAGCTGTTCCCAGCGGGTTTAAAACCTGAGGTCCTAAGCCACGGCCCTTCCACAGCGGCTTTCACTTTGCAGTGGCTCAGGTGCCCTGACCATCCCCTGTCGGCAGCTATCTTGACAGATGTTCCCAAGATTCCAGGGAGCAGAAGCCTCAGAAGTTCCACCCGTCCGCTGCACACTGGGTAAATGTTTGCCCACCATCAGAGGGGATACCTATGTCCACCAGAGAGGGGACCTTGCAAAAAACCCACCCACTCAAAAAATCAAATGCTTGCCAAGGCCAAGTGATACACCCCGCACGCCACACTCATGCACACGAGCACTGCCTGAGCCAGCTGTTTCTCAATCAAGGCTGCACGGGATCCTCACCTGTTAGGTGGGTCTTAGGATTATCACATGGTGATGTTGAGGCTCGGGGCTAGAAGGAGGAAAGGGAACATTGACCGAGAACCTTCCACATTCCCGTTCCTTCCATGTTGGGAACCTGGCCCAAAGGTTTCACACACATAAGCTTAGGGAGTTTATTCTCAGACCTGGAAGCATACCCATTTTGTTACAGGTGAAGGAACTGAGGCCCTGCACCAGACCAGAAGCCAAATGCCTGCCTTTCCCCCGCCCCGGCCTGCACCCTCTCAGGCTACACAACAGAGCCCTCTGCTAACATTGTCTCACTTTAGGGCACCGTCTAGGAATACCGTTGGTGGCAGTGGGTCAGAATCAATGAGCAGATGAGTGAGAAGAGGACCCCAGGACAGAAGAGCACATCTACAGGGACCCAGTGTGGGCCAGGCACCGCCCTAGGGCCCAAAGACACCCCCAGCTCCTCTCTTGCCAGTCAGCTGAAGTCAGTATGCAAAGCAGGGTCCCCCCACTCTGGATTCAGGGCAGAGTTGTCATTTTATTTCTTTCTTTCTAATATTCATAGTATCCTTAATAAAGAAAATGAGCGAAGTTGGAAAATTGAAGATTGGAAAGAGAATCTTTTTTTTTCATGAGGCAAGCCTCTCGTTCATTCCTTTGGGTTCAGAGGGTGGTGAGGGGCACTCCAGGGAGGAAATGAAGGCTTGCTGTGGGGAGGAGGATTTGCCTCACATCTAATAAGGCTCTTCTGACAACGCCACGATCCACACCCCACACGCACTCTTCCTTGCTGCATGAATAGAATATGATTATTTCTAATGTCTCTGTCTGAAAGGAAATGACCACAGCCAGAAACGAGGCAGATGGACGGCTGGAGCAGAGACTCAGACACGGAGGCCATCAACTGGACAGCTGGGCGCGAGGGAGACATCCTCACCAAGTGTCCCCCTTTCTAGGTCATGCACCCCCAGCCCCAGAAGAAGAGAGCAGACTCTGCTGTGCAGGCCCCTGACTTCCAATATGAAGCCACAAGCAAGGTATGGAAATCAGAGCAATAGAGAGCCGATGCCTCCCGAATGCACAGGACGCTGGCTGCATCGGGAAGCCATCCATCACAGCCGGCTGACACCTGTGGGCTTAGCCCGCATCCCCTGATCCATCGAAGGGCTGGATGGTTTTCTGGGAAGTGGGAGGAGGAGCTAATGAGACCACAAGCTTGGCAGAGGCTGCCGACACAGGGTGCCCAGCTGGAAACTTTTCTTTCCACTGAGCAAAAGTCACTACAACTTTTGAGATCAATGTCACTGCACTGTCTGATTTTCAAGAAACATTTTCTTCCTGTAGAAACCTTTACAGGTACAGACAAGGATATGGAAGAAACTATAATCCACCACAATAACTTCTCTCACAATGTCGATGTTTCCTTTCGGTCCCTTTCCTATGGATTCAGATAGACAAGAACGCACAGACATCAAACAACTGAGCTCTTGCTATATACAGTTGTGATTTGTGCTTGACATTTTCCCACATCGCTAGAAACACCTTAACATCCTTATTTTCAATTGCTGTGTAATGTTCCATCCTACGGCTGGGACATGTTTATCTCACCATTCCCCTCCTCGTGGAATCTACTTGCTTCCAATTTTCCACGATGATAGGGACGCTGCAGGTGTGTGCATATGAGCCTATGTGTGTCCCTGGCTAGTCTTCAGGCCGTGGTCCTGGAATTCCCCGATCAAATGGTATGAAAGGTCTCACGACATGTTCTCTCAAGCCATACCCCCAGCCTTCCAAACAGAGTGCACCTTGCAAAGTGCACTGCTTTACACTCAACCCCAACAGCCCCGTCTAGGCTAATCCCAACTCATGAGAATACCTGTCCCACCCCGCCCCGGTCAGTACAGCAAAAATCTTCCCACTTAATCAGTAGTTTTAGGAAACCCTTCAGTGGTTGGGGCTGGCAGGCTTCTGACTCTGCGTTCCTCCCAAGCTGACTAGGTCAGCTGTCCCCAAGTGCACCCCAGCCTAGTAACACACCAGAGCCCCTTGCACGGGCTCCCCAGACGCCACTCGCTCACCGCGGAAGGACGCTTTGCGCGGGCCCATTGTCCACAAACAATCATTTTTTAAAAAAACAAACAGAAAGGAAGCATCGCTGATACTTTTGCGATACTTGTTCGCTTCCTGAAAATGTGAGATAATGAATAAAAATGTTCATTACTGAATTATTCGCTTTTCCCCCCCGATCCACGTCCTGGTAATTACCGTGACCAGCCTAATAGAAACTGCTACAAACCGAAGGTCAACTGGCAGTTAGAAGTGTTCATTTTCATTTCAATGTATTCATCTCTGGCTCCTAATGGCCTCATTTTCTCCCATGCTCCTTAATAAATACCACTGAATTACAGGTTAAATAGCTAAATTAAATTATTGCAATTACAGCGTGCAGAGCCCTGAATCTGGGTTTACCTTTCCCAGTTCAATTAGAGGCGAAGTTTCAACAGCCAAGGAATTCTGATTGCTGTCAATATTCTCAATGGCTGAGAACCTGCACAGACGCCCAGATATTTGGTGAGAGGGTTCTTTTCCCCCTCCTTGTTTCTGAGGGGCTGATTGGAGCGCTCTCGACTGAAACAAAATCACACAATCAAAAGTGGTTTTTGGAAAGCGACCACAAGGCATAATTGATTCTTTTTGACTGAAAAGGGAGAAGACTTAGCAGGGTTCTGGCTAAATGCTCTGTGTGTGTATGTGCGTGTGTCTGTGCGTGTTTGTGTGTGCGTATGTGTGTGTGTACACAAAAGAAAAATCCCCGTCCTCTAAAGGGGAAAAGTACATTTCAATAAATACAGACCCTCTGTTTTTCATGCTACCGGTCCTCAATTATTTGACGGGTCCACATTAAAAAACTTCCTCATTATTTAAATCTATTCGAACGCTTGTTGCCATTGCCTCGCCACAGGATTAATTATCCGGCATCCCTTATAAGACAGAGTGTCTTAATAATACAGCCTGCCTGAGAAAAAAAAATCCTCGCCACTTCTGTTTCCCCAAATCCCAAGATATGAGTGTCTATTTCTTGTGAAAGAGCTCCCCCTGACTTCTCCATTCCTCGGCTTCGAAAGGCACCACATTCTGCCACAGACGGGGACTCTTGTCTTCTTTTTTAAACAGTCTTATTAACACACATCACGAGTGCGCAGTGAAACCCCACGAGCCCCACCGTGAGTGTTTGGGAATCCAGGACGCTGCAGGGGTCTGCGGCTAGGAGGAGAGCCTGCTGTCCTGGCGCAGGAGCACAGGCGCTGGTCAGCCTCGAGGGAGCTCCGATTCCACCCAGCATGGGCAGAGGAGGGGAACTGGGCTGACGCCCCATGTGGAGCTCTGTCATTCGCACTCAGAAAGCCCAGGGCCACACCAGGCCAAATGCTAAGAAGCCAATACTGACGGCTGGAGCCAGGGGACATGGGCAGTGCAAGGCGTCTGCCGACATCTGGAAGCCCTCCAACCACGACAGGCCTCCTCTGGGGACCTGGGCATCTGCCCCTCAGAGAGGTGAGAAAATCTCTGCCTGGGCCCAGGATGCCACTTTGCCCATGAGGGAGGGAGGCAGGGCATCTCTCTTCATGCCACATGGCCTACCCATCTGGACCCCCTGCCAATGCCAGCTCCAGGGCTGGGTCACAGTCCCCCATGGCCACATGTCCCTGGCATGGGGCAGGAGGCTGGCAGGGCCACTGCTGGAGCTAACCCAGGATGGAATGAGAACCAGCAAGTCCTGGACAAGAAGCTTCCAGAGGGCAGAGCCTGCGTGTGGCTCCCCTCCTGGCCTGGGGCCCTCCCCCGAGGGCTGGCACAGAGCGGCCCCTGGTCAGTATTTGCTGACTCAAACAGCATGGGAAGCGGCCCCCCAGAGGTCCACAGGCTGGCCAGCCTCCTGTCTTTTATCCTCCCAGACCAGATGTTGCTGGCTTCAGGAAGTGGCACAGCCAGACCCAGCACAGGGAGAGAAGTCAGGGCACCAACGCAGGTCAGACGGTGGGCACAGGGCACCCCCACCACGTGCCCAGCACTTTCCTAAGGGCGGGATCGAAGCCACAGAGCACCCACTTCTCCGAGGGAGGCGGCTTGCCGCCCATGCAAATCCTTTCTACCAAGGAAAACACAAGCCTCGCCAGGGATTTCTCGCCCTGCAAGCAAAACCAAAGCTCATTGCAAAGAACGCCTGAAAAGCAAATTGACCCTCACTGGCTGAAGAGTAGCCGGTAGTTAAAAAGTTGTCACACACAATTAACAGTCCAAATATAGTTTTAAGAGAGGGTGGGACACTAATGGTGACCGGCTAATGCTGTCCCTCTCATCTAGAGCCTGATGAAAGCCTGTGACAACCCGAATCACTGCCATCATCATCATCATCCCACAGGAGGCTTCCTCCCTGCTTAGAGATGAGAAACCTGAAGCTCAGAGAGGTGGCGTGACTTGTCCAACGTCACACAGCCAGAAGCCCCCACCTCCCATGACAAGGCTGCTCCCTAGGGCAACAGACCTGCCCCCAGTCCCTGTCCTGGCCCTGAGTTCTTTCTGCTCTGCTGCCAGCAGCCACCCAGCCGTCTCTCTGCACCCTGTCCCAGGTCCTGGTGTGGCACCACCCTTGGCACATCCCAGAAGTGTCTCCTTGCCCATACCCAGCACGGGCATCCCCTCTGCCTTGCACAGCCGCCCCTCCACCATGCCCACCTGGGAACGTCTTTGCCTCCTTCACGTTTGGGCTCAGACTCCCTTGCAGAGCTCCTGGCCTCCCTTTCATCGTCCCTTGGTGGCCTCACACTGCTCCTGGGCTCCATGCCGGGGTGCCCCCAAGGTGCTGCACCCTTCCTCTCTCTTTCTGGTGCCTAGAGCAATGCCAGGTTCCAAGGAGGTCCTTGAGCACACACCAGGCAGGAAAGAGTTGGGACATCAGCCAGAAACACTACCTTCTTT
Organism: Plecturocebus donacophilus; assembly: GCA_004027715.1. NCBI lineage: Eukaryota > Metazoa > Chordata > Mammalia > Primates > Pitheciidae > Plecturocebus > Plecturocebus donacophilus. The sequence continues at coordinate 12,859 of PVKP010005518.1, read as the reverse complement.
TTTCTGGCTCCCTCTGTTGTCCAGGCTGGAAAGCAGTGGCTCGATGACCACTCACTGCAGCCTCAACCTCCTGGGCTCAAGCAATCCTCCCACCTCAGCCTTCCGAGTAGCTGGGATTATAGGCACGCACCACCACAGTCAGCTGATTATTCATTTGTTTGTTTGTTTGTTTTGTGTACAGATGGGGTCTCACTATATTGCCCAGGCTGGTCTCAAACTCCTGGACTCAAGCCATCCTCCCACCTCAGCCTCCCAAAGTGCTGGGGTTACAGGCACGAGCCACCACACGCCCAGCCACTGGTCTCTTTATAAGCACCAGGGTTACTTGTTTCTGGTGAAATCTTTGCATGTGGTAGGAGCCTCTAAGGGTTCTTTTTTCCTGCTTTTTCTTTCAATAGGCCCATCCCAGGAGAAGGACACGTGCCCCTCCCAGCTTGCCAGCTCACTGCACTTCCTTCAGAGAAGGTGCTGGATAGCAATTTTGTAATCAGCTGAAAACGTGACTTGAAATGGAAGAGGACAGCCCGGCCCTGGGCCAGAAGTGACAAACAAGACAGCTCCCTCCTGAAGCCATGCCGCATTGCAAGGAGTGCCGCTGAGGACGGGAGAGAAAGAGAGGCAGAGCCCACAGAGCCCTGGGGAGGAGGAGAGGCCACCAAAGGCTGCTGGAGCCCAGGGCTAACAGCCCTCGTGGCTGCAGGGCGGTCGGACCTCCGCGGCCTCGCCCATGGCAGGGAAGAGCGAGGCCGCCTGGAGCCGGCAGAACAAGGCTGGGGTCCCATGCAGCGCTGCCCTCCTGAGTGACCCAGAAGTGTCCCTTCTCCTCTTCGGGTTCGAGCCTCTGGTCAGGAAGGGAGTCAAGCCAGGAAAATCCAATTCAAACCCCCACCAAGAATCCAGGGCCTGGTAGCCCAAGTGCCCTGGGGTCGGATGGCGGGTGAAAAGCTGTTTCCACTAAGAAATACACAGGGTCCCCTCATCCCTGCTCTCACCCGTTCACTGTCCACACCCCCTGTGGCAAGAAGCTGGGCCTTTCCACACCCTATCTCAACTCCCACCTCCCTGAAGGCAAACTGAGGCGGTGGCTTTCCCCAGCCACAGACCTGGAAGGCAAGGGCCACTCCACTGCCCCATGTGGCCCCATTCTCGTCCCCCGTGGCTCCAGTGAGCAGAACAGGCCTAGGCAGCCACATAACTTGGCGCCAAACAGAAGATCCCCACCAGGCTCAGGTCAGCTCCTGTAAATCCCATCATCAAGGAGGGAAACGGCATGTGAAGCCCCAGGACAGAGAGAGACGTCCCCCATGAAAAGCTCTCACCCGACACGCCGGCACGCATGTCTGGGACCAGCAGGACACCGACACTGAATCCAGAACTTTAATTTCATAAGGGCGGGTTCGAAGAGGCTAATGAAAGACAAAGTAGGCCGAGGTCCGTCAGGGAGGACGAAGGAGAAGTGGCTTTGGAATGTTCACTGGCCGAACCACATGCCCCAAGCATCCACTATGTGCTAGGCACTAAGGGCGTCCTGGGAAAGTCCCTACCCTAAAGGAGTTCATTCATTCACTCATTCATTCAGTGAGTCATTCTTTACTCTGTCGTTGCACTAATGGGCCTGGAAAGTGCATCCCCTGGGCCAAGCTCCGTGTCAGACAAGAGAGGACGTGGCTATGATGCCAGGCACTGGAGGCACCATGACAGCCCAGCACAGCGGGGCCTCAACTCAGATCGGGAGAGAGGGCTGGCGGGGCACAGAAGGAGGCAGCCACCTCCCTCTCTCAGGGCCTAGTTAATTTCATCACAGCACCCTACGCCCCCGAGCCCCTACCTCTGAGCCAAGGAGCATCATAAGAAGGTCAGCAGTGCCCGGGACACCATGGGCCCTTGAGATGGAAAGCCTTCCTCCCCATGGTCTCCCAGCCACCGCCCCCACCCCCAGCCTTCCAGGCTCTACTCAGTGCCCAGAGCATGGAGGTTCTCCCTGCTCAGTAGGAGCCTGGCCTCAGAGTGGAAAAGCCTGCCTTGGGGGCAGTGACTGGCGGTGGGCCAATCTAAAGGGCTCACTAAGGAGCCAACCTGTGACCCATCACTGGGCAGGTTGCTGCAGATGGGATCCAGGCACCAGCTGCCTGGTGGGCCTCTTGTGAAGTCTGTGGACTCAGCTATCCAGGAGGTCTGGAATGAAGGCCTCTCTCTCCCTGGGGTTAGTGCAGAGAGCCTAGGGCACCTGTAACCACCCGACAACCGCCCCACAGCCCGCACCCGCTGGCCTACGCCTGAGCTCCGAGCTCTTCCATCTGCAGCGGCCAAAGGCATTTTCACCACCCAGTAGCCTTGGGGTCAGGGGTAGGGAGGCAGGCAGGTGGACTGAGAACCTTGCTCTCCCCCCCATCATTCACCCCAACAGTGCACAGGGAGGCAGGAGGGGGGACTCACCAGCAGCCCCCCCACCCCACACCACTCCACCAACTCCCTGCCCGTACCCAGCAGCTGCTCAACCCATACGCAGTCTCTGGACACCTCCTGGGGGCCAGGCCAGTGCTGGGCATCTGGGAGCCTAACAAGAGGCTAGAACCTTCTCCCTCACCAATAATGTCCCTTTTCCCCCACACCCAGGCAGAGCGAGAGCGAGAGCTCAAATGGTAAAAACACTGTTCTAGACAAAACCGAGCCACAGCGTCTTCCTTGCATCCTTGGGTGTCTGAAGGCTGTCATGAAGGGCTGCTGCATTCCTCATTCAGAAACGTTAAAAACCTAAAGAAACTCATAAACATACCCACAGTAGGGCCACGTGGGCAAAGCAAAACACAGACATGCAACTTGGGGCCTGAATTCAGCCCACTTGTGTGACAACGTTGTTACAGCCTGTGTCCCCGGCCCTCGGATCGAGGGCTATCTGGGACAGGACAGGTGGGCCAGGTCCCAGACCACCTGTGGACAGGTGTCAGGGAATGCACCTCCGGCGACATTACTTTGAAAGGGAGGATAAAATGATCCTTACTTAATGGAAACAGCTCTTTCACAACAGTAGGAAGAGGGGATTGAAATAAAACAGGCCCTTGCAGGAACTGTAGGGCCCTCCTGGGCTGGCAAGAGAGAATTCTACACCTGGTCGTGATGAAGGCCCTCCTACCTGGCCATTTCTTCATGGCGGTGTGGCCACAGGCTCTCAGACCCTGAAAATGAGCATCCAGGGACAGTCCCTAACTGAGACGGGCCCAGACGAGCAGGGCCAGTGGAGGACACGCATTCACCCTGGGTGCCCCACAGGTTTGATAGTTTGGGAAAATTCGAGGACTCTCCTAAAGCCTGCATCTCCCACTTCTACAACAACAGGTTAAATGCGGCCAAGGACCAGGCACTGGCTACACCAGCGTGCCAGGGAAGGGGAAGGCAGTGTGAGGACCTCCCATGTGCCACCCTGTCCTGAGCGCTCTATAAACTTTATGATGCCTGAGATGAGCTCCCTTTTACAGAGGAGGAAAAAGAAGCCCAAAATTTGACAGGATCTTTGAAGCATCCCCCCAAACTCCCAGCTTTGTGGAATGAGGTCAGGAATATGCAAATAAACAAAGTACATGGTAAGGAGCAGAATTCCCAGAAAGTTCTGTTCCCACATTTTACCTCCAAGATTAAAGGAAAATACCAGCACATATACCAGTTCCTGGGAATGGTATGGTTCTTAACCATGGTGGACCAAATCCAGACAGTCGAAAGTCACTTCCACCAAGGTCTTCCTGCAAAGATCTCTCCTTGCAGAATCAAGTTGTTGAAGGAAGGTTAGCTCCAAAGAGGCAGCCCTTTGTAGCCGGGGGGTCAGAGGGGAGTCTGTGGGAAGGGAGCCTGAAGGACCCTGGATACCCTCAACAGAGGACCAGGGCTTTGGGGAGGGAACCCCTGAGCCAGCGAGGTTCATCCAATAGAAGCCAGGACCAGAGGCTTCTGGACCAGACTCTCTCTCTCTCCAGGAGCAGAGGCAGAGGCTGGTCCAGGAATGCAGAACAAGATCTCAGCTTCTGCCAGAGTCAACACAGGAAGATGTCACACTCACCATCCCTTATCTCTGGGGCCCGCAAACTACGGGCCTTGGATGTATGCCTGTTTCTATAAATAAAGTTTTATTGAAACGACAACCACTACCTGTTCATTAATCATCCACAGGCACTCTTGCACTACAATGGCAAACTCGAATCCAGTAGTTCACTGTTACCCATGGTTTCACTTTCTGGGGTTTCAGTTACCCGAGGTCAACCAGGGTCCAAAAACAAATAAATGGAAAAGTCCAGAAATAAATGATTCATCAGTTTTAAATTTCCAGCCACTCTGAGTAGTATGATGAGATCTTGCACCGTCCCACTCTATCCCCAACCAGGACCTGAATCTTCCCTTTGTCCAGTATATCCGTTCTGTAGAACGCTACCTGCCCTTTAGTCACTAGTAGCCATCTCGGGCATTAAATCAACTATGGCAGTATTGCAGTGCTTGTGTTAAAGTCACTCTTATTTTACCTAATAATGGCCCCGAAGCACAAGGGCAATGATGCTGGCGAATTGTTACAACTGTTCTATTTCATTATTAATTATTGTTGTTAATCTTTTACTATGAACTATTACTCTTTCTTTCACAAGTGAATCAGAAATCACAATGTTTCCATTTTTGCCAAGGCTGCCAGGAAGCTCAGAGGTCAACTCTAGGTTTTTATGTAATGCAGGTTACTAGGATTACCTTTTCTGTCCCTGGATTGCATGATTCCCATTATTTCATCACCATTTTAATGCTTCTATTATCAGCTTACTTAAAGCAAGAGTCTTCAGATTCCTTTTATTATGACATAAATGATAAAGAAAGAAAAAATACAAGAGGATCCAACAGCCGCTCCAGTTCAGGGGGCCCTCTTTACCTTGATGAGCCTTTGCAGGCCTCACTCTCAGAGCTCACCTGGCCAAGGGCGCCTTATCCCTTCCTTTCCAATCTAAACTCCCTCTATTCACTCCCTTTCTATTCCTTGGGAATAGAAAATGCCCCCACAAGGCTGGGGAGCTTTAGGCACTCACCTCAGTCACTTCTAGTGCGCTTCCTGCTTCTGGGAGGCAAGAGGGCTCCAAAAACACTCCCTATTCACTCAGACCCTGATTGACCTACTGGGCACCCTGGGTGCTGGTACCCAGAGCTAGAGGCATCAGGCACAATCCATGTCCTGGAAACCCTCACATTCCACACACAGAGGATGTGATGTGACATGATCAGGTGCAGGTGCAGGTGCTGCCTCGGGGAGGCTTTCCCGGAGAGTAAACAGGAGCTCCTGCTGCCTGGGGAGGCTTGCTGGGCAGAGTCCAGCCAGGCCAAAGGGCAGAGGCCCCGAGGGCCCAGCAAGGAGCCCAGTGGGGTGGGGTTCAGGTGCCAATGGCAGGCCTAATGGGGCTCTGGCAGATCCTGTCCCCAGAACCCCCTGGAACTGAGCTCCCACTGGCTGGGTGGCCCTGGGCAAGTAAGAGGCCCCTGGGTCTCCATCTCCACACACCAGCAGAGCAGCATTACTGGAAGGACTGGAGGGAGCAGGTGCACCATGCCCAGCACAGAGTGGGTGCTTTGTAAACGAAGGCTATCCCAGGAGGCCGGGCTGGGTGGCGGACGCAGGGCAGCACTGGGAGATGAGTCCACTAAGTCCCTCATTCCATGTCGCAGTGAGGAGTCTACTTTCCCACGGGGATGCCTGAGAGCCCCGATGTATCTTGTTAGTGTTGTTCGTTTTGTTTTGCTTTTTTTAGACGGAGTCTTGCTCTATCACCCAGGCTGGAGTACAATGGCACAATCTCGGCTCACTGCAACCTCCACCTCCTGGGTTCAAGTGATTCTCCTGCCTCAGCCTCCTGAGCAGCTGGGATTACAGGTGGATGCCACCACACACAGCTAATTTTTGTAGTTTTAGTAGAGACGGGGTTTCGCCATATTGGCCAGGCTGGTCTTGAACTCCTGGCCTCATGATCCACCCGCCTCGGCCTCCCAAAGTGCTGGGATTACAGGCGTGAGCCACTGCGCCCTGCTGAGCCCAGATGTTTTAAAGCAAGAGGCGAGGGATCCCGTCCTTCGTCCTTTTGAGAGGCACAGTTTGCACAAAGACGGGCCTGCTGAGGCCTGGCATCCCTTCCCGCACTAGAAAAGCCTGGTGTGGTCACCTGGGCCACAGCCACAGGACTCTTGGACCTCCCTGAGCCTGGATCCCAGGCATGGACAAGGACCCTTCCTCCAGAGAGCACAGCATTCAGGGCTGCAATCCCTGCTAATCACCATGTTATTTACTCGGAGTTTATTAGGCAGTTGCCGCCACTGGCTGTTGGCAGGCTCTGATATTTACACCTAGCTTTCCTGAGGTCTCCTGAAGCGCTGAAGTCATAAAAGGGCCATTCCTTCTAGCTGCAGACAGGGAAGCTAACCCATGCAAGACTGAGCGCGGGGCTGCGTTTAACAAGAGGAAAGGGGGCCTTCATGTTCCCTTTGGCTTCAGACTTGATTCTAGCTAATAACGCTGCCTTCCTCCCATCCGGGCAGGCTCAGGGCAGGCCCCTTCCCGGAATCCGCTGGACCCCTTGTTTGAGGCATTCCTGACCCACGACAGCAGGCAAGTCTATGCACAGGAGCGCTCGCTGGAGGAACCGCTTTGCTTATTCTTCCACCCACCCAGCAGACGTCAGGCTCCTCAGGGCTGGACATGACGCTGATACCAGGACACGGAGGTCATGAGGCTCGTCCCTGCCCTCAGCTCCAACAGCCACATACCCTGCAGCCGGGCCAAGACCAACGTGGACATGGGAACTTCCAGCCCCCAAGAAGTGGGAGAGAGGGACTCCGGGCAGGAGCAAGGATACCTCCAGGGGAGCAGAGCACGGTGAGAGCAGAGGAGGCTGAGATCGGCTACACAGCGGGGAGGAGCTTCACCTGAATGTGTCTAGGATAGAGAGGCTAGAGAAGGGCGACAGTCTGAGACCTGGTCACAACCCCCTCTCCGCCACTCCAGAGCCGTGAGGTCCCACAGGAGGCCCTGGACTCCTAGGAGCCTCAGTTTCCTCATCTGCAAGACGGGAGCTGCCATGCTGCTGCAGAGTCACGATGAGGACTCCGAAGAGCAAGGGTGAAAGACAGGCCAAGGGCCAGGGAGGGCTTCCACCCCTCTCTCAGCTCAGATTCCTACTGGACCCCAGAACTCCGCTTCTTGTTTACAAAAACACACGGTCTCACTGACATCTGCGGGGGACTCCTGGGCAACCAGAGAGCAGGGCACAGCCCTGGGGTGGAATCCATGGAGACCACAGAGGCCACGTGATGGAACAAGCCTGGTTGTGGGCTGGAATGAGGTCAGTGCCAGGGCCAGCCCAGAGCTGAGAGCAGCAACAGCTGCCAGGGACACTGGGACAACCAGGGAGAGAATCAAGCACCAGCAAACATCAGCAAGGTACCACAGGGATACAGGCCTGGGCCCCTGGGAAGCCTGGCCCCGGGCAGGGGAGAACCTCAGCCTCAGGCTGGGCCAGGGCCACGGCTGCAGGAAGCCAAGAGAGCCTGGAGGCTGAGGGTGGGGGAAGAAACCAGAGGAGCACAGCGTGGGTGGGAGGCGAGTGCCCTAGAGTGGACCGGCCAGGCCAGCTGTCCTCTCTGCCTTTAAATCTGTGACCTCAGATCAAAGCCTTGCCTTCTGCGCACTTTGACTATAAAACCACTGCAAAAATGCAGTGCTCAGGACGGCCTGGCACCCACTAGCCCTCAGCAGGGCAGCCACCAACTCCAGAGCTGCAATGCATAAGCCAAGGCCTCCAGCCAAGTCCCCTCAATGGTCCAATGACCAGGAAGACCTCTGAGCCACCCGAGACTTTCATCAAGGGCTGAAGAAATGGTGTGAGGTGGTGTACCCTCTTACCATTTCCTCGGAGGAAAGTCATGCCGGGACAGGAATTAAGTTTCAATTCCTGGGCCAGCACAATCGATTAGCAGAGGCTGTTCTGCTGCTTGGCTTGAAGCATCCAGGCCAGGACCCAGGGAAAGGAGATGCTGTGATCGACAAGTGATGTCGGTCACAGTAAAGGAGGGAGCAATGGAGGCACACGTGCTACGGACATGCCCAGTGCTAATGCACCTCTGGACAACCGCATCCTATTCCTTGTAGAAGAAACAAATGAAGCAGACAGAACAAGCACTGGAGAAAATGGAACGGTGAGCAGGTCCAAAAGAATGGCCAAAACCAGAGACAGGGAGGAGGAAGACTTGCCTGCAACTGCCCTACATCCCTGAGCTTTCTCAGCCCACAGTAAAGAGGGGCGCAGGTTTTCCACTCCATCTTGACTGCAGTAGTGTTTACTGCAAAGGTTCTCCAGGGAGAAGTCACCAAGAAGAGTTCTCTCTCCTCAGCCGGCCACCTCTCTGCTCTAGCCCTGTGTTCTGGATCTGGAACAGGCTCGCATAGGAGTCAAGCAGCTCATGCCTGAGGACCAAGACACCAACTTGTCCAGCTTTGGGTCCATGGCAAGGCTCTTCCTGCTCAGGTGTGGAAGAGAGAGACTGACGGCAGGGCTTCCCACTGGGGGATAAGGATGTCCCCAAAGCAGGACCCAGGCAAGCACTGCAGCTCAGAGTTGGTCTAGCAGGGGTGACTTTGACACTGATGTGCGGAGGAGCCCAAGGCAGAAGCCCAGCCTTCACCATCACGTCCTCCTGACTTAGCTGCACTTGGGGCCACAGACCCCCACGTCACCATAGAGAAGACACCTTCCCCTCTACCAGCAACAACAATGATTATAATAATAAGATCAATAGACACCTTCCCCTCTACCAACGATGACAACAATCATAAGATAATAACAGCTCCCCTCGAGGAGGCCTGCAGATGCGGGCCCTGTCCTGAGCCGCCCACACATGTGTACTGAGCTAACACTGTGATCTCCTTTTAGCAAGTGAGAAAACTGAGGCTGGAAGATGGAAGTGGAGGCCAAGGTCATCCAGTGAAGACGGCAGAGCCAGGTCAGACCCAGGCCTGTCTGGCCCTCTGTCAGGCTTTTGGCCTCAGAAAGTGCTGTGGGAGCAGCAGAGGTTCCAGTCTCCAGCCCAAGCCCATGTGCAGCCAGCGGGGTGAAGGGTCCCCATGAGAGCCTGCAGCTGGACAGCCTCTGGGCCCAGAGCAGAGTCATGCACTCTAGTGTCCTCCGGGCCCCTCACTCCCTCCTGGCCTGTGCCTTTTGCTGCTCTGTCCTCCTCCTCAGAGCAGCTGGACACAGAGCCTGGTCTCAGGGTATAGTGTAGAGATTGCCACTCATGCGCACATGGACACACGCATGCACACTCACACACATGCACTCATGTGTGCACACAGGCATAAGTGCATGCATGCATGTACACGTGCACATGCATTCACATGTATACAGTGCACTCATGCACAAACACACGTGCACACACACCCCTCTCCACCTGGTCCCTGGAGTCCGTTGTCCTTGTGTCTCAGGGCTATACCTGACGTCTTTCACACGAATTCATGACTCTGACCTGCTGCTGCATTTCCCACCCAGAGGTTCACACCAAACTCTGCCCTGCCCTCTGGAGTACGCCTACAGCTGGCTCCTTAGTGCTAAACTGTTGTTTATTTTATGGAAAATTTAATGAGTAAACAAACTCTGCTTTTCCAGCCTGTGTTTCTCATCATCTACATGGGCTTTTGCTTCTTACTTATAAAAAGAGGAAACTTCAACTTAATACAAGTAAATGAACTTGAACTCCCACCCATCCCGACTCCCCGACACACATCCCAGCAGAGGAGTTGGTTCCAAACTCAGAAACCACACTCCGGATCCTATTCCAAGCCCGAAGCTTCTCCCACCCTGGCCACCGACTTCCACTCATTCTCATCCTCCCTACACTTCGTCTTTCTTTCCAAGAGCTGCCTTCAACCCAAGGAGTTGCTCCTCCCACCCAGGGATCCACCTGAGCACTGCGGCTGGAGCAACTTGCTGAATAAAGAAGCAAAAGCAAAATGGACGCACCCCAAAATTTCCAAAATTCAACTGGTGCACCCAAAGCCAGACAGGCAGCCTCCAGATTGGTCTGACAGCTGTAGTGTGTGCAGCTTGAGCCCCATGTTGTCCAAATGTGCAAACCTGCAGGCTCCACTGGGCCTGAGCGGGCAGCCGACACTGCGGGAAACTGAGGCTCTGAATGCACGTGCCTGGGTCTCTGGCCACACGGGACCTCTGCTCAGTCAGCTTCATTTCACCTGATTTCACTTCGTTCACAAGCACTCACAGACAGCCTCATGGGGGCCAGCTGGGGACAAACAGGGCCCAGGCTAGCCCGCAACCTGGTGTCCCAGGACGGCCAGGGAGACAGGAAAGGAGATCCACCCCGTGATAAGTGTCTCCATGGGGAAGTACAGGGGCCCATCGGTGGGGGGGCACAGGTGACACCGACCTTAGCCCCAAGCTCAGCAGAGACGTCCCAGAGAACAACCCCTCCACACCCTACCCCGGGAGCTGTGTCTGGAAGCAAGTGTCCACTTGCCTGTGACCCAGGCCCTGACAGAGCCCAGGGCGAGAGGCGTGAGAGACTGCACTGCAGAGGGCTGGTTCGAGGGCCACGATGCTCTCCAGCCTCCTCTGCCTGCTTGGCTCCCTTTCCCCAATCCAGGATGTGCTGTCTCTAGACTAGAAGTCTCTGGGTCTGTCCCCAAACCCAGTGACACCTCCTGCTTTGGTTCCAGTCCTGGTCATTGGTGGCTTTTGGGAGGATAAAATAACATCACTGAGAGAACAAAACCAAGCCTGTCTCCACCTTCACCTGAGCAGGACGCCCACCAGGGGAGAGGGCCCCTAGACTCTATGCCAGGGCAGAGCAGGGAACCCACTGCCATCTGCCTAAAACTCACATGAAGCAGGGTACAGTGGCTCACGCCTGTAATCCCAGCACTTTGGGAGGCCGAGGCAGGCAGATCATGAGGTCAGGAGATCGAGACCATCTTGGCTCACACAGTGAAACCCCGTCTCTACTAAAAATACAAAAATTTAGCCAAATGTGGTGGTGCACACCTGCAGTCCCAACTACTCAGGAGGCTGAGGCAGGAGAATAGCTTGAACCCAGGAGGCGGAGGTTACGGTGAACCAAGATCATGCTACTGCACTCCAGCCTGGGCAACAGAGGGAGACTCCATCTCAAAAAAAAACAAAAAACAAAACCCTCACATGAGCAGACAGACAGGGAGCCTTTTCATCTGGGCAGGAATCATTTGCAAGAATCAGATGCTGAGACCATGCCAAGGCTCCCGATGAGCCTCCGGAATGAAAAAGGGAGCCCCGGAGACTCGGCCAACCTGGGTGTGCTGGCACAAAAGGGGACGAAGGCCCTGAGCTGCTCCCTCTCAAGTGCAGCAGCACAGCCTCAACTAATCAGACAGCAGAGGGTGCCACCCAGAATGCCCAGCACATTATTCAGCAACGAGGTGTAATTGAACGGATTCACATGAATGCGACATTTCCCCTCCAAAAATCCGAGGAACGCCAAAATGACTCTCATCTGGGCTGATGTGACTCATGTTTTTAATAGAAGAACTTAATTTTCACTTCTGAGAAATCTGGGCTCAGGGAAATATTGTCTAAGAAACACTCATTTTACTCCACAGGCAACGCTAAGTCCCACCAGCCCGAAAGTACACACGAAGAATCCCAGCCTGTGCCTGTCTCCCACACTCCTGTGCACCACAGGCTGCAGAATCCGTGAGCTTGCGCAGAGCACAAGGGTCTAAGGGGAAGGAAGAGTCCAGCGTCAGCCACATGTGTGCTAGCTCAGCACAGTTTCTTGTGGCACATCCCATCCCCTCTCTGGGGCATTGCTTGGAGAGCACCTGGCAACAAGGCACAGGGGCCCCTGGGAAGGGCCCCCAAGGGGCTGCCCAGCATGCCCGGGCAGAAGGGTACTGCCGGGGCCAGCATCTTGCTCCTGACGCTGGAAGGCTCAAGGTGACACATCCCAACCCTGCAGTGCTCCTCCCAGCAGGGCCGGCTGGAGAGAAAACAGGTCCCGAGAGGCTAGGCCCAGGACACTGACTCCTCCCTCTCCCCAGACCTGGTCCTCAGACCCCACAAAGGGCAGGCAGAACCTCGGCTCAAGTGTCGGAACAACCTGTCACCACTTCTCAGCTGCCTAATTAGTGGAGAGGACATTACTGACCCCTTTGGTGACACAGCACAGAAGTTCCCTTCCCTCCTGGCACAGTCAGCGTCCCCCCCACACCAACCACCCCGTCCACCGCCCCACCTGTTCCTAGCTTCAGTTCCCTAGGAGACCCTGCCTCCCAGGGCCATCCCAGCCCACTGTCCTCCACTCCAGATTCCAATGAGTGGCAACTTCTACATAAAATCTGAAACATAGCAAGACCCTGTCTTTGTAAAAAAATTTTGAAAAAGTTTTTCATGGTGGTACCCACCCATAGTCCCAGCTTACTTGGGAGGCTGAGACGGGAGGATCACTGGAGCCCAGAAGCCTGAGACTGCTGTGAGCTATGATCATGCCACTGTACTTCAGCCTGGGTGACACAGCGAGACCCTATCTCAAAGAAAAAAAAGTGCAGAAAACCACCATGGCACACGTTTACCTGTGTAACAAACCTGCACATGAATCCCGAAATTTAACATAAAATAAAATTAAATATTAGAAAAAAACCCAGGAAGAGCATCAGGGATGCAGGCTTCTTGAGAGCATGGGGCCCTGATGGACAGTGCTGTTCAAAACCAGGAAGAGCATCAGGGATGCAGGCTTCTTGGGAGCATGGAGCCCTGATGGACAGTGCTGTTCAAAACCAGGAAGAGCATCAGGGATGCAGGCTTCTTGG